>QJOA01000960.1:0-18391 GCA_004155915.1 Monosporascus sp. CRB-9-2
AGGGGCTGAAATAGGGGCTGGGATAGGGGCTGGAATAGGGGCTGGAATAGGGGCTGGAATAGGGGCAATGGAACGGTCCACACTCCTGTATATATAGCGCTGTAATCTTACCTTTTACATCGGGTCATACTGTTCTCTGGTCCGGCTAGGTAGTATTGTTTTCCTCTCTTGACGAGTTTCACCTTCGCATGACGTTCATGAATGTTTGCTTCGTCAAGCTACCTTACGCCGGAGCTTCAACTTACACAGTAAATAAACAGAGATAAATTTCGGTGCAGCATTGGGCAGGCCAACAGCCTCTGTTGTGCTGAGCCAAGCATTTGCGGCTGATTTAGTAAGGGAGATGAAATGCGGTGATCGACAAAAGCACAGCTGCGACTGATAGAAACAAGCTCGAACCAGTTATCTTACCTGTCGCTTTGGAGGTATGTATAACCTGCGAGCGGTCTGCAGCCCAAATGACGATATGATCTAGTTTTTTATGCAACTGGGCGGATGCTGATTGCGGCTAACTCTAAGGGATCCCTCTTTTTCCACAGCCATTTGTTTGATACTTCGTTGGATCTGAGTGTGTTTGCTGAGTTCCAAATTTCTGTCACACAACGGCTGGAGACATAGCCCACCTGTAGTCCCTGTTCAAACAGAAATTCCTATACTGGAACCATTCGTGGACGCTGGGTAGCTTTGTCCCAAATGCCTAGGGACGATAGAGTGCCCCTAAGTCAAGTAATTAGCCTTGATGCCCAGTTATTACAGGAAGACCATTCGAATACTAGGAGGATTAGCACGGAAAGTCCGGAAGGCCCGCTTAGAGGTCATTCGCAGCCCAACAGCTGTCAATAGCTACAGAGCCACGCCAGATAGAACAGAGGCAGAAGTCAGAGCTGACGGTACTATGAGAGGATGGCTCACTGTCCATGGTCGTGTTAAATTGAAAAGCACTCTAAAAGGTATTATGACAAAGGGAGGAGAGTAACGGGCTAGTAGAAGGCACGATAGGAGATTACGGAAAAGCTGGGATCAGCACAAAACCTCTGAGATTCCTAGCCTTTATTCAAGGACAAGATATCGCTCCTGATGGTATCGGATAAAGTGGCTTGAGGTCGGAAGGAATCGGGCCGGGTGTCACGTTAATAAGTGGAGGACACAGAGGTAACAGCTAATATATATAAGGAATTAATGCCTTTAATGTTAACAAATATTTATGTTATACCGAATACGGTAATCTTTATAATCTTTTTAACTTTTTCAAATTAAAATATCGAAAATTAGTGGATAGAAAAAAACGGGTTAAACTTTTAAAAATATTGTATTAAAAAAGCAACTTTATATTTAAAAAAGCTTTAATAAAATTTTATAATAACTTAACTAATACGTTAATAAATTATTTAGTTATTTAATTTAATTACGAAATTAAAAAAAAGTTGTTAGAAAAATACAAAATTAAAATACTACGTAAAAATATTTAAAACGTAAAAGCGATAAAAAAATTTAAACGTTTAAAACGAAAGCAGGAATAATTGAAAACTAAATAAGGCGCACGAGGCCTGCTGGGCGTAGGCCTCGTGCGCCTCATACGCTCCGGCACCCCTTTTTTTTCAATTCGACAGTTACAACATAGTTAGCTAGGTCGACGATAAGATCAGCTTAAGATCTAGGGCTTCCAAGGCTTCTAGGGCTTTTAAGGCTCCCAGCGCCTTCAAAACTTCCAAAACTTCCAAAGCGTCTAAGGTTTCCATGGCTTCCAGAGCTTGCAGGTCGACGGTTAGCCAGGGCTTCCAGGGTTTTCAAGGCTTATAGGTTGACGGTTATCTAGGTCGATGGTTAGCTAGGACTTCTAAGGCTTGCAGGTCGACGGTTAACTATGGCTTTAAGGCTTGCACGTTAACGGTTAATCAGGGCTTCCGAGGATTCCAGGGGTTACAAATCGACGTTAGCTAGGGCTTCCAGGGCTTGCAGGTCGACGGTTAGCTAGGTCAACGGTTAACCTTTTAGGGCTTGCAAATTTACGGTTAATTAAGGCTTTTAAGGCTTTAAGGCTTAAAAGTATTATTAGGTCTTATATTAACCATATAAATGTCGCGTAGCCACTGCACCAAAAGACTGGATTGATAAGTGCGCACTTATTACGCTACTTATCTGACACACCCCGTCAGTGGCTAGCGATCAAGGTGGCGCGTACTTCGCGTTCTTTTTGCTCCCTAAACTTCCGCAGCTCGTGGTCAGGATCGAATTTGAAGCCTTTAAGTAAGTGGTCAGGTGCAGGGTTACGGGCTATTAGCTGCGACGGTAGAACTCCACTCTGTGGAGCTTGTCTAAGATTCCTAATTGTTAAACACTGCGTAACCTTGGATTGTGTGCATTGGTTGTTGTATTCATCATGGAGTCCTTTGGCCGCGTCGATCAGGGCTTATACTAATGGATGTGGCTGGTGTAGTCCCCACCCTGAGCCACAGTAATCTCCGTGGCGTCCTGTTTATCTTAGGGCCTCTGATATCTAACAATAAATTGACAGGGGTTTGGAATCGGCCCCATACGTACGGCCCGCATGGTTCGCTTACCTTCACTTCCTATTTAGGCGAGCCAAGATCCAAATGCGGAAATAGTTTCAAAAAAAAGCGGGATTTTCGATATAATAATCCTTATCCATTCCATTCGCAAGCTTACTACGTTAAAACGAGGGCATATACTTCTTTAAACGGTCTGTGCATGTGTTTAAGGGAGGGGCTCAGCGTATAACGGGGTCCCACATTTCCAGAGACCAGTTTTTGTCCCTTTATTAAGACCTAGCTGTGGCATCTTTCATCTTCCCGTTTCCATCTTTTCAAATTTCTTCTTGCCATTAAAAAAGCTTGCAACGTGAATGAGAGCAGTAATGTGGACAATGCAGGGGAGGGTCTAGCAATGGTGAGAGTTAAAAAATTTTTTTTTTTAATGTAGAAAGTGGAACGTCTACGAACGGCGAGAGTTAAAAAAATAAAAATTTGCTCATCCGGAGAATCGAACTCCGACCCCATGCTTGGAAGGCATGGATCCTAACCTAGAAAGTATTAATAATCAGAAATTAATTTTTCATAAGACGAGATAATTACCATTAGACCAAATGAGCTTTTATAGCAGCTGATGGCGGTTGTGGAATATCGATCTATATGGCCTGATCTACCTGGTCAGAAAAACAAATGGCTCATCCGGACTGACTCCGACCCCACGCTTGGAAGGCGTGGATGCTAACGTGCACTTCGGGACACTTCAGAATCTGATGCTTATGACCCGTGCCAACCCTGTCAATAAGCACGACCTAAGTGGAACCACTGATTGCTGGTGTTCCCACTCTTTTGAGTTTCGCTCCAGTTGGCTGATATGAACGAACGGGTTGGCCCTGTTACTTCTTGATGTAGCTAAATCGTCACTTTTTTTCGATAATAAGCTGTTATATATGGGGGCTAAGGGTTACTATGTACGAGTGAAGCAGCGATCTCGACGAGCTGCCTTCGCCGACGGCGGCGCGTTTTCCGTATTACCGCCATGATTATCGATCGCGAAGAGCGTTAAGTACCATTACGAGATTGCAAAGCGACAGTTACGGAGGTCTTACTTTGTGGTGTCATCAAGATACGCAGCAAAAAGGATGGCTTAGGGCTAACAACAGGCTCTTTAGGGCTAGCAACAGGCTCCTAGGGCAGCCCAGGCGCTATCAAGCAGCGGTTTCAGCGCCTCGGATGCTGCTGAAGCTGAGGTGGGGGATTTTCAGCATGCTGATTGAACACCATTGGTCAGGGCCTGCCAAGAAAAACCAGCCATTTTCAGCCAAAAAAAAGTGGAGATGGCTGGTGCTGATGGACACGAACGGTTTGCTGATGCTGATGCTGATTCCCCACGAGTACGTGTTGCTGAAGTGTCCCGAACTGCCCCTTAGGACCTAACGAGCGTATATATCCTACCAATGGCTCGACAGGCTCGTCCCTACTACTGATCGTCAAGCCCCCTCAAGACTTTCGAATTTACGGATGAACTTCAAATGGCTCGAGGGCTAAGAAAATCTTAAGTAGTGCTTTGTATCTTTCAGAGATAACTCATAATCCATTTCTTGGCGGGCGGTCGTCGTGAGTACCCTCAGTAACACGACTACTCTACGAGCAATATGGGCTACGTGTAGATATCGAGGAAATACGGTTTGACGTTAGTAAAAGACAATTCAGTGGAAGGAGACCAAAACTTCCATATATCAAGAGAGAACCCAGGCCTTGAAAAAAACTATCTGAAGTTTCGATTTGCTATTAGAGATCATGAAAGACTTATCGCCCGTTATCCGGTGCTCTTAGCCTCCTCGGTAACAGGATTTTCGATCTTCTGCTTTCCTAGCCACTTACTGAAGTCCGATTCAAACTGCTGTAAGGTCTCCAGAGCCTGAACAAGGTCCAGATACCTCAGATCTCGCTCCTCGCTCTGTGCGAGGGATATGCCCGTACGGACGAGATTCCTGATCTCTCGGCCGTTGGTCGCTGTCGACACGAGATGATCCAAGATATCTGAGGTGAGCCAGTCCGGCGGCTGGCCGCGGTTGGCCCTCGCAATTGCACTCTTCCACAATTGGCGGCGGCCGTCTGCTGACAGGGGAGGGTAGGCAATGGAAAGGTGTATGCGAGATTTAAAGGCAGAGTCGATAGTCTCGGCCCGATTCGTCGTAAGAAATAGAATGCCCTGGTAATACTCCAGGACCCGAAGGAGTGCTAATAGAGTTTATTGGTCAGCGGAAAGTATGGGTTGAAGACAGAGGGCCTCACTCGAAACCAGCCAATTTCTATTCAGGCTGTCGGCCGACCGCTCTTGCATGAACACGTCTGCCTCATCAAGCAGGATGATGCCGTCCCACCTTGTAGCCAAGTAAAACAGATTTGATAATCGCTCCTCTATCCAAGGTCCTGGAAGACAAAGCTCCCCAGAAGTGATTTTCAACAACGGGCGGCGCGTATGATCCGCTATGCTCTCTGGCCCAGCGTTAGCCATATCTCTCACTATGGAAACGCCCAATAAACTATGCTTACCTGCAGTATAGGTTTTTCCGACGCCCGGGGGGCCATGGAGGAGAAAAATTAGACCCTTGCCCTTTCCTTGGATAAGATCATCATATTCATCTCCGCCAAGTAGCGATTGATGCCGCACTAGAGCTGAGATGAGTCTTTTCTTCTCTTCCGGGAGAACTAAACCGGCGAACGCCTCGTCGTCGTACGCAATTTCTTGGATGTCGGGAACGGAGAACCAACCCCACTTCCTTGACTCGAGTGAGAAGCCCGGAAGAGAATGATAACAGGTCAAAACGTCGTCATCTGATAACTTTTGGTTGGCTTCATCGCTGGAGGTACAGACGTCCGCTCCCAGAACGAACTCGGGGCGCGGCGCTCCGGTAACACTTCTGTCATACTGCTCCGGATCAAGGATTATTCTGCTGCTAGTCTGAGTCAAAATGGTATCAGTTTCAGCATAGGTGGACAAAGTCAACTTCGATACGTACATGAGTGTGGGCTAAGTCCTTATAATGCGGTACGAAAGCTTGGCAGATCCGTGCCGCACCGTCATAGAAACAATAATTTCTGCCAAACAACGAAATGAATCTGCGGCCTCGCTTCAGCAAAATTTCTCTTATTCTCTTCTTCTCAGGGTGGAACTGGAGAGGGACAGCCGACAATTCATGGACAGGCCTACGCCCGTCGAAGCGCTTGATCTTGATGAAGTGGTGTGTAAGGCCAAATTCACGCCCAACACAGCAGACACGTTCAGTCCTAAGCCCCCAAGACGAGCTATCATCTTGAACCTCCCCAATAGGCCGAAACCTTAACAGCCTCTCAATGCCATCAATCTTCTCAATAGATCGAAGCCTTGACAACCTCTCGATGCCATCAATCTTCTCATACACAAGACAGCCAGGTTTGAACACCATCCATAGGTGACGGTGTTCCAACTCAGGTGCCAGAGACAAGCCGGACTTGAACGAATCGAATATCTTGATCTCCTGGTGTAATGTCTTTTCCGTGTACTGGAGGCATAAGCGCATGTGGTCCTTCAATTGCTGGTTGTTTGACGCCTCTGCGTGCTGCCGTAACTCGTCTCGATAATAGAAAAGACACATCGGGGGCTCCATGAGGGTGACTATCCTTGATGAGAAGTCAATACCGTGATAAGTGCCGATGACTGAGCGCAGAGCCCGGATGATATGCCGCGACTGTATTTCCAGTTCTGTGGAAGCCACCTCCCTAGGGCTATATTGGCGGTAGTGACGAGTCAGTATGAGGCATGCCCGCGGGCTCCTCCGTTTGAATGAGTTGAGCTCGGATTTGGTGCCGGCTCTTAAAACAACTTCCTCGCCACGGGTATCAAACCGCTTCTCATAGATATGCAGTTCGCAGTCCTCTCCGTCGCTATCAGTATCCTCTGCTTTAGCAAGGGAAGCCAGTTGCTCTTCCTGGGAGGGTTGATCATCTTCGCTGTCGCTGGCAAGATCTTCTGTAGATCGCTTAGAAGATCTGAATGGAAGCCTAGGCATACTGAACCTCTGCGACTTCATTTTAACAATGTGTGCAATCAATGGAAACAGTCCGAAAGTAACTAATTCATAATCCTGGTCGCGAGACGGACCCAAAAGTGGTAGGTATTAGTAGCTTAGTATTTATATAGGGAAAAGGTCAAACCAAACTGCCGCAAAGCGAGCCGACGGCTCCGGTTGACAGACGGCAGGCTCCAAGGCAACAAGGCGGCCATGCATCACTGCGCGGTCTGACACTTTGACAGGCGGAAGGTACGGGCGAGGGCTTTACGCCACATTACTACCCTATCATGCGGGAGGTCTTGTCGTCAGTGTGATTTGGGGACATAGCAATAGACCATGTCTCTCGTGTATGAGATCTAATATTGTCCCACGATAGTGTGGGGCCTTTCATTTTTCGGCACTCTAACCTGGATCTGACAGTTATCAACCTTAAGGCCGTGCAGTGGTGCAGTGGTTACATTCCATCGCGCGCCAAGATGCGACATACATTAATCCGTATCATTCGCCAAGCCCCAGAGCCGGATTAGAACTGGCAGTAAGGCGTCCGAATCCGCGTTAGAAGTAGCCTCCAAATGAGATATAGAGCCAACCGGAGCTATAAGCCAACCGGGTCACTATGAGACCCTGACATCACACACTGAAGCATATATGGCTAAATGAAGAAGATATTATCTGGCTGACCTTCTAAGAGGTCCTGTCTAGAAAGAGAGGTTATGAGACCTCCTTATATATACCGAAAATAGCTATATTTGAGAGAAAGCGATACCGGATAATCGAACAACGTATCCTAATAATAGCAACGTTAGCTAAGTTACGATGCAGCTAACAGACCTAGATCTTAGTAAGGTCTGATACACCCTTCCAACTATTAAAAACTAACAGCTAAAGCTTTTATAAATATTAAGGAAGGAAATAATAAAGAAAATAAGGTAATAATTCCCGTTATTATAAAGCAACAAAATTACTATAACGGATTTTTTTAAGCTTTTTCGATCCTTAAAATAACGTTTTAAAAGTTTAATAACTTAATAAATTCTTAATGCTTTTAAAATTTAAATGTTTTAATAAAGCTATTTATAATTATTACCGTAATAAACGTTTATTCGATATTAAAATTTTTTATAACGAAAATTTTGCGAAATTAATAATTATAAATATTAACGTATTTTAATTTCGTAATTAATTATACAACTTTTTCAGTAATAAATTATATCTTTTATTTATTATTTACTTAAATAATTAATTAATTATTTAGCTTTAAATTTATAACCTTTAAAAGCTTTTGCATAAAAATAACTTTTTTTATAATTTAAAAAAAAGTTAATAATTTTATTTCCGTATTTAAAGTAATAACTATATCCTGCTTATTAACTTTTTAAAAAATAAAATTACCGAAAAATAATATTACGAATTCTTAAAAATTTTTACGGTTAAAATTATTTACTAAAAATACGTTATTAACGTATAACAATAATCGTAAAATTAAATTACTGTTACCGCCGTACTATATAACGAAATAACGGATATAATATCCGTAAAATAAGGCCTTAATAAATATTTCGTAATAAATAAATTTTTTTTTAGTTATATTTAAGTAAGTAATAATAATACCGTATATTAAGCTGCTAATCTTTTCGAAATAATTCTTTTTCGAAACGTTAAATATTTTATTTTTATATTTTTCTAGGGTTTTTTATTTAAAAAATTTAATATAACGTTTTCCAGTTTCGGAAAAGTTTAAATTATATATATATATATATATATATTTAATAAGTATTTTATATAAATTATAATTTTTTAACCTGGCCATTATGGATAATACATATTTTTAGGAATTATTATAACTTTTTAAGGTCGACGATATAAAAACGTTATGTTAATTTTGCAAGGAATTTTTTTTACGTATGTTATATTTCGAGTTCTATATATTTTAAATATATTGTTAACATAAAAAAATATCGTTAACTAGCCGTTAGTTATAACGTATAAATTATCCGAGATTAGCTTTAAATTTAGGTTTATTAAACCTGAAAATAGGTTCTATTATTTTAAAAATCGTAATTATTTTAAGCCGTATAAAATTTTTAAAAGTTTTAAATAAAAACCCGGACGTACGAATTTTTATAAGAAACGTACGTATATTAATTTATCGATATAACTATGTAAAAATACGTTAATAACGTTTAATTAATAAAGTGTCAGATTAAATCAAGTTATAATAATTATTAATATACGAAATAATTTTTTTATAAACGTAAATACATAAATATTAAATTTTTAAAGTATTCCATTTTTATTAAATTCATAAGTAAATATTCATATTAACGAAAAAATAACGTAAAGTTTATATTATTAATTACTTTTTAAATAAAGATAACTTTAATTAATTATTTTATTTAATATATTTAATTTTATTTTTCAACGTATTTATATTATATAACCTTTTATTAATTTTTAAGTATAAAAGGTAAAGTTTTATAATAAAGTTATTTCGGTTTAATTACGGCCCAAAAAATAACGTTAAGGCCGGTTAAATATATATTACGTTTTTCGAAATTTAATTTATAATTTATATTAGCCGAAAATAGTTTTTTTTGTTTATTTTTAATTTTAAATTCAATAATCGTTAAAGAATTTAAAAAAATTATTTCGATACGGTATTATTATAATTAAAAGGAATTCGATAATATATTTTAAATTTTATCCGGTATCGTTTTATAAAGTTATTAATAATTTATATTTTTAAAATCTGGAATAATTTTCGGTATAGGTAAATTTTAAAAAAAAATTCGTATTTCGAATCGTTCGTTTTTTTTAAGGATAAATAAAAGTATTTTCGAAATTATTATTAATAATTAAATTAAAGGATTTTTCGTTCAAATCGTAATTTTTATTAACCTTTATTCTTTTAATTTCTTAATTAAATAATTCGTAATTATTACGATTATATTATATATAAGCTTTTTTTTTTCGAAAAAAAAATTTTTGCGTTATCGTATTTTATATTACCGTATTATTTACCTTTTTATTAATATTTATATTTAAAAAGTTATTATTAAATATAACCTTTAAAGTTTTTAAAAAGATTATTATTTCAAATAAAATAAAAATATTATCGATTTAATTATTTAATTTTACAATTTCGAACGACGATTTTATAACTAATCGTTTTAATATTTTTTCGGTTTGTTAAAAATAACGTTACGAACGGTAATAATACGTTATTACGAAGGAATTTATATTCGATACACATTATTAATAACGTATTTAACGACATAACCGATATACGTTTTAAGGTTTATATTTTTTAAACATTTTATTTTTTAACGGATTATTTCCGTAAATGTATAAATTTTTAATCCGAATAAAATAACGTTTATAATGTTTGCTTTTAGATTTTTTTAAAAAATAAATATTTTATTTTTTAAATTATTTGTTCGTTAAAGATTTAAATAGGTATTTTTCAATTTAAAACTTTAATAAGTAACGTCCCACACAAGCTCGCAAGCCAAACAAGCTCGCGAGCCGTTTTTTAGCACCTTACAACAACAAACTCAAATTACTCAACCATAACACATTAAATCAATCCTAATTAATCGAATACTTTTTTGCTAACTGTATTTACAGCTTTTTTCCAAACGTACACATTATATTAAAGCTTATTGCGGATGCTATGTTATCATTTTTTCCTCCCAACCTACCCGCAACCGATTAGCGCCTAACGCGTCCAAGTTAATATTACCCCCATTTCGCATTAAGCAAAGCCGAACGACTAGAAAATTATTATTAACCGAATCCTTAACCCAAATACGTAAGCATTTCTTGTCCGGCTTTTATACGTTAAAGATATACGTCGGGAAACGTGTTGAAAAATACGTTAAAATGCGCATTACAGGGCATCTCGTAAGACGCGTCGGTATGTGGCGGGGCGTATGGCAGGGCGTATAGCAGGGCGTATGTCAAGGCATATCGGGCTTAATCTGGTAACAACTCGATATTTACGTAATTAAATAAATAAAATAAACGTTTCCAATCAAAAAAATACTTACTAAAAAGGATAAATAAGGTCTTTTAGCCGGTAAAAAGGTGGTAATAATAGAAAGCTGCTGGCAGCTGCTGAAAGTTATCGATTGCATATAAGTTAAAAGGAAAAAATGGTAACATAATATCCGTAACAAGCTTTGATATAATATGCACGTTTGGAAAGAAATTATAAATACAGTTAGCAAAAAAGTATTTGATTAATTAGAATTGATTTAATGTATTATGGTTAAATAATTTAAATTTGTTATTATAAGGTGCCAAAAAAACGGCTCGCGAGCTTATATGAAACGTTATATGGTTAATAATATATATAATTATTTTAATAATTTTAAGTTATAAGTTAAAAAAAACGTTATTATTAATTATTAAGTAATATATTTTTATAATAATTACGTTTTCGATACGTTTTTAAACGTTTATAAACTTTTTAATATAAAATAACGAAATTTTATATAATATTTTTATATTTAAAAGTTATTTATAAAACTTTTATTTGAAAAAAGTTTTTCCGTTTAATATAATCGTTTTAATTTTAATATATAGTTATTTTTAAAAAAAAAATTATTACGTTTATTAAAATTATGAACGCGTATTTTTTACGTTTTATAATATAATTAATTTTAATTTCGATAATAAGATAAATAATAATTAAAGTTTTCGTATATCCGTTAAAAATACTATTAAATTCGAAAAGGTTAATATATATCGTAATAAAAAGCTTACGTTTTTTAGTTTATAATTTCCGTAAAATTCTTTTTCGGACTTTCGTAATAATATAATTTTAATAATCGATTTTCGACGGCAGCTAAATTTTCGTTCCGGTAATTACTTATATGTTACAGTACAGGAATAGAAGTTCCTGTATTTGGAAAAACCTGCCTTTGAAGCTTGGTACGGGCCCCGTACGGCTAATCTTCGGATTAGGAAGAGCTTGACTTTCCCGGCGCCAAGGTCAAGGTGATTTAAGTGATCTAGGTGATCTAGGTGATCTAGGTGATCTGGGACCAGGTTATATAAATTACATAAATTATATAGATTTACGACATATTTATTAAATTCGAAATGGATATATATTGAAATGGGACGGGGAGAATCGGTCCTGATCAGTGCATAATCGGAGAGCGTGTCACGAGTGAGCCCAGGGTCCAAGAGATAATGAAGGCAACGCAAGCTGTATTCTGGTGTTAAGACCAGTCTGAGAGCAAAACTATGAGTGATGAGTGGTAATGTTCTCGGGGTTGAGCCCGGCGAAAAAAACCGCTAGAAATACATAGGGGGTGCTGATTAACTGATTAGCCAGGTTATGTGTCCGACCTTGCACCCTGCTCTATTTTAACCTTTCTTTTATAAGATAAAATTATCCTTAATTTATCTTAAAAAACAATTAAATAAAATTTTAATGCAATTAATTCCCAACTCCATAAAATATATATAAAATTTATTGATCAATTTAGTTACCGTCTGCGCGGCTTATTTTCCAGCTTTTTTAGCTTAGGACTTCGTCCTTTGCGTTTAGCCAAATCCTTGCGTTGTTTGGTTTTCTTTCTTTTCTTCTATACCTTGTCCTTTTTTTCCTGCTTAACGATCGAGGCCTTATACTTGGGCCAACCAGGCCAACCTTAAGGGAAATATGGCTTCGGTTGCCGTCCATTCGTTCCGCAAAAAAAATCCGATTATAACGGTTATTTCCTGGCATTACTAAGACTTTTTCATACTAATCGATACATTAGCAAGCTCGTAGTTAACAAGGGTTTTATCTATGTTAACGATATGCTCGTATACGAATCGCCGAATCCTTAAAAAAATCTTTTCGTCGTCATATCTTGTTTTTAAGCTTTTAATACCGACGTCGTCGACAAATAGCCGGGTAATATCGGGTATCAAATCGTTAAAAATCCTCCCTATTACGCGGCAAAAATAAGTTACAAAATTGGTAAACCTTATAAACATATTAATATATTTAAAAAATCCTAAAGGTATTATGAAAATAGTAAGATCTTTATTAATAAAAGTTAATATAATTTAATCGTAACCGGAAAAAAAGTTTACCAAGGTAATTAATAAACATATAGCAAAATCCGCGGAAAATTTGTCGCAATTTTCTGGCATAAAGGTATCTTGCAAAATAATAATGTTTAATTTGGTTACGGAATTAATTAATTACAGGCTATTATCTTTTTTTTCGATAAAAAACTAGATATTTTTATATGCGGCGTAAAATTATTCGAATATTCCTTATTAAATACGTATTCGTAATATTTCGATTAATTTATCTTTAAAGCTAACCGGTATTATTATACCTTTAATTTACCATATTTTATAAGGAACTATTCGGATTTTATAATTTAACGTAATATTTGATTTAATTTTGCCATAATTTTGCCAATCTTAAATTAAGGCAGTCTTTTTACAAAAAAGTATCTTTTTAAATAAGGCCTTTTTAATACGGTTAAATTTATTATTAAGTTAATTAAAAATAACCTTAACTTTTTTCTTAATAAATCGGGTATTTCGTAACATAATAATAAACCTAGGAAACAAGGTAATTAATAATATATCAGGTTTATTAATTTTTTTTTATTTTAATTAATAATTTTCTAAATTTTTTTAAACTTTTTAATTTTTTAATCCGGGTTTCCGGATAATATTAATCCGTTTGGTAATATATTATCGACTGGGATTATCTTTTTCCATTTCGATTTATATATCGTATTAATTTATATAGTCCAATTATTATTAATTTTTTATTATATTTCGTTTTATAATATTTTATATAAAATATATATAAGTTTTTTATTATTAAATTAACTTAAAATAATATTTCCGGATTCTAGCTTATTATTTATAACATTTTAAATTATTTTAAGGTTTTAATTAATATATATATTATTAATCGAAAAAACGTAAAAATTTATAACGTATTTATCCATATTTTCGTTTATAAACTTATTTTCGCTAGTAAAACGGCTTATTATTTTACCGGCTGCTTTTTTTTAGGTTTTTTATTAATATAGATATTATGTATAACTTTTTTAGCAAAAATTAAAAGAAGAATAATTTTTAACAGGCAAAATTTTAAAATTTCTTTTATTACATCCGGATTTATATTTAACGTTATTTTCGATTTAATTATAAAGTTAAGTTTTAATATTAATAATTACGTAACGTAATAATTATTAATAACAAATAAAGGAATAATAATTAACTAGTTAATTAACTAAACGGGTATTTCGATAATATTTTTAAACAAAATCCTTTTTTAAAAATTAAAACTTATAAATAATACGCGTATTTATTTTATAATTAATCCATATTATTTAACGTACGACGTAACGATAACGTTAAATTTAACTTCGGTATCGATAACTTTATTAATTAAATCTTCGCCGCTTTTATAATTTATTTTAACTGCTAGTTTAAATAATAAAGTAATATATTTAGCTGGATTATATTACTAAATTAATAAATTTTTAATTTTTTTTTTTAACTTTTTGCTTTATAACCGATATTTATAATAAAAATTTTAAAAAGTTTTTATTTTTAAAGGTTTTAATCCTTATACTTTAGCTTTAATTATTTTAATTATTTCTATATTTCTGCAACCAAATGCCTTTAAAGTTTTAATAGCTATAAAGTTTTTAAAAAATTTTCCGAAATCTGGGTAAATTTCGATTAATTCGGACCAAATAATTTCAAACTTTCTTTTAAAATTTTTTTGGATTTTTTTTCCCAAAATTTAATTATATATTTATCGATTAAACCTTTATAAGTAAAAATATTATCCGTTTAAGTAATATCGTTTATTTAAAAGGTATTAACATTTATCCGAAAGGTATTATTTATTTAAATACCGATTTTTATATTATAAAATGCAGGTCCTTTAAATATCAGGTTATTATCGTTAATTTCGTACTTAATTTTATTTCTTTTTATACTTTTAGAATTATTTTCCTTATTTTTAAATCGCTTAGTTATCATAACGTTAATAAGTACCGTTAATTAATTAAATTATTAATTTTTAAAGTTCGGATTTTTTTTAAATAACGGATACCTTTGTTTTTAACGGAGTTACTTTATAACCAATTACGTAAAGGTATCTTTTTATAAAACGGTTTTTTTTATGGTCGACGAAATAGATTATATTAATTTTAATCATCTTAATTTAATTAATATCAAAATTTTGTTAATTTAGTATAAAATCGTAATATACTTTTAAAATTTAGCTTAATTAGTAATATCCGGATTGGAGTTAATTAATTAATTATTAATATTTCGGAAAATATCGTTTCGTTAATTAAAATACCGCATCTTTTTTTTAAATCGGGTAAAAAAGGTTAATAAATTATAAATTTATTTTAAAATCTTTTTCTAAATTAAGATTTATTATTCGATTATTTAATTTTTTAAAATTTAAAAAAATTAAATTATATTTAAAATAATTTTATTCTTTAAAGTTTCAAAAAAATGATATAATTATCGTTAATAAGTAAAACTAATTTTATAATTTTCATATTAATAAATAAACGGCATTTTTACATATTATATTTAAACTTTTAATAAAATTAATAAATATTTTAATTAAAATTGCTAAAACGTTTATTATAACTTTAATAACCGCCTTAGTAACCTTTTTAACCTCGGTATCCATTTTGTTTACGATAAAAACTTAATCGATTAAACTTATCCGGCTGGAAATTAACTATATTAATTAACAGATTAATATTATAATGGCATATTTAAAGTACTTTCTGTTTTAACGGAACGTAATATTATAATATCCGGATTACTTTTTAATTTTTTATTTCGGTTTTAAAATTTTAAGGTTTTAGATTTATCGGGTTTAATTAATCTTTAACTTTTATAATGCGTTTATAATTTTCGATACTTAATTAATTTTACCTGATAATAATTACCGTAAACGGAAGATTTTTTATTGTTATTATTTGAATTATTAAGCCGAATAAAGCCGATCCTTATTTTCTTATTCGATATTAAAACGGACGTTTCCGTATTATCGCTTACGTTTTTTATATTTAAAAAATATAGCCTTATTTATAACCTAATCTTTAATCAATATAAAAACCTTATCGTAAATTATTACGTATAGGTTTTTAAATTATATATTCGAATTATTAATAATTTTTTCGAAATAACCGGTTAATAACCTTTTTCATAAGTTTTTAATATATTTATTCTTATTAATTAATTACTTTTTTTACTTAACTTTTTCCAAAACGTTTTTTATTTTAACGGCATGTTTTAAATAATAATCGTAAACTTAATTAAAATTTTTAATCGATTTTTAATAATCCGAATTTATTTTAGGTTTTATAATTTAAAAGTTTTTAAAACGATTTTAATTACGTTATTCTATTTAATTATTTTATTAATAATTATTTTAATTCGGTTCTTTATATTAATATTATCGGTTTAAAATAATAATTCGGTAAATATTTTAAATTCCGTAAACTTATATTTCTTATATAATCAGATAATCCTTTTAACCTAATCGGTAACTCCGGTTTTTAAAAAATAAAGGTCCGAATAAATTAACGGATCTGGAAAAATTATAAAAAACGAAAACCTATTTATAATAAATATAAGAAAACCGTATTCGGGTTAATCGGTTTATCCAAAAAATGTAACGTTCGGTATAAATATTATAAGCCTTATAAATAACTTTAAAAATTCGTACCTTTATAAAATCTTTCGTCCTTTTAATATTTTAATAATAATTTTAAAAATTATTTATATATTTAAATTCTTAATAAGCTTTAAAAATCCGATTGGATTACTACTATTTCGAAATTTAACTTTATTAAGTTTATTATCGTAAAAACTTTTTATTAATCGATATTAAACGGTTATATTTAAAATAAAATTTTAATTATTTATAAAATTAAGGAAATTTAATACTGGAAATAATTTATATTATAATTAAACTTAAGTAACAATTTTAAAAAACTTATTAAAATTTATTTTAAATTAATTAATATTATTAATTTTCGAATTATTTAAATTATAAAATATTATTCCAATAAGGGTATATTTAGGTATAAAGTAAATAATTATCCGTAATAATTATTTTAAATATACTTTTTTTTTTCTATCGGATTTAAAAAATAAATACCTTTTTTTTATTAATTATTTAAATAACCTTATTTTAATTAATATTATATCGTTAATTATTTAACCGTACCTTTTTTAACTTATTAATTAATATTTTTATTACCAACTTAAACGCCATAATATTTAAACTTAATAAATTTTTTTTTAAATAATACCGTTTAATAATAATTAAATAAAATATTGCCCGATTAACACTAAAAAGGTTTAAAATATATCGCGTAACGTTTTTTTTTTAATTTTTATATCGTATTAAAAAACGTTATTTTTTTTCGGTATTTTCCTTTTTTATACAAAATAAATAACTTTATAACCTTAATTTTTTATTTATTTATATTTATTATTTTATTTATATCGTTAATTTTATCGTTATTGCATTTATTTTAATTAATTTAAATCCTAATAATTACGTTACTAGTGACGTAATTTTGGCTTTTTTAACCTTTATTAATCAAATTTTATAATTTATCTTACCACGTAATTTTCTTATTAATACGTATAATATTCTAAATTATATAATCGGTTTAAAATTTAAGTAATTAATCCAGGTTTCGATACCGATTACCGTTTGCGTTTATACTTTTTTACCGTTTTTCGAATAAAGCTATATTTTTATATAAGGTATTATAATTAAATAATTTAATAACTTTTTTATTAATCGGAAAAAGGTTACGTTATTATCGTAATTATTAATCGTTTACCGCAAGTTATTATTAGGTTTGCATAATTATAATCGTAATCGTAATCGTAATTAAGCTTTTAATTAAAACTTTATCCCTTTTATTTTATAATCGGAAATCGAAAGTTGCCTTGGCAGCTAATTAAAGCCACTTTCCTTTCTTTGGCAGCCAGATAAAATGGGACGGGGAGAATCGGTTTTAATTAGTGCATAATCGGAAAGCGTGTTACGAATAAGCCCAGGGTTTAAAAGATAATAAAGGTAACGTAAGCTGTATTCTGGTATTAAAACCAGTCTGAGAGCAAAACTATAAGTGATGAGTGGTAATGTTCTCGGGGTTAAGCCCGGCAAAAAGAACCGCTAGAAATACATAGGGGGTGCTGATTAACTGATCAGCCAGGTCATATGTCCGACCCTGCACCCTGCTCCATTTCAATATAACGAACGGTTTCCTATATAAATAATACCTATTTAATTTTACTTTTTAATTATTAATCTAAGTTTTTAATTAAAGGCGTCGTTTTTTAATTAAGGGAAAAATCTATAAATCTTTTTAATAAATAAACTCTTTAACTATTATTATTTATAAATTAAGACCCTATTTCAGATATTATTTATATCTTTAGATAAATATATAATAAGTTTATTATATTTTAATAGTTCCTTAATTAATAGCTAACGAATAATTTAAGGCCTAATTAAATATAAGCCTTTTTAAATTTAATAAAAACGATATTATAAAACGAGGTTTAAAAAATAAATAACATATTCGATCTTAATTATTAATTAATAAAAGAATTAATAATTAAATTAAATAATTTACCTTTTATTAAAAAGGTTCTTTAATTAATCGACAACATAATACCTACTACCAGAATTAAAGGCTTAAAAAACTCTTTTTCTTTTTAACAACAACCTACCCTTACTTTTAAAAAAATTATTAAAATATTTTTAAAAAAGTCCGAAAAAGAAAAGTTAAAGAAAAATATAAAACAGAA
>QJOA01000961.1:0-18211 GCA_004155915.1 Monosporascus sp. CRB-9-2
AGTAAAAATGTATATTACCAAGATTTTCCTTTAATTTTTTCCATTTTCTTTTTATAAATACAGTCGAAGCGAAACGTATATGTTTTGGTGAGAAATAGGTGGGCGCACGGATTCAATTGATCGATGCGTGTACAACCTACCTATATTCCTACATACTTACACTCAGACATAGATATATCTACACCTATATACACCTGCATACTACATATTACCTCTACTTATTATTATTATTACCCTTAATTATTATATATAATCTTAATCGTACCTACATATCCTAATTAGCCTAGTACCAATCATAATATCGTCGTCCAAAAAGCGTACCATACAAAATAAAAACGAAAAATTTAAAAAGTTAAATATATTATATTTTAAAGATCTTAGTTAATTTACCAATGTATTTATATAGAACATCGATAATATAAACCGCATATTACATAAAATATATAATAAAAGCCGTACCCGCTATCCCCTTATAATACCAACCCCGAAATTATACTTTAATCGGTTTATTCTTATTACTCTATATAATAAAGGTAATACCCGTTTATAACAAAAAGCTACTTCATTTTTTTTATAATCCGATAAAGTTTAAAATAACGTAATATCGGCCGGATTATAGTAAACCTTAATAATTATATAAAATAAAAAATACCTACAATTATAATATATTTTAATAATTATTTAAATAATTATTATAAATACTTTACCCGGAGTTATAACCGTTATTTTAAAAGCCGGAAAAATAATTACTAAAAAATAAGATATTATTATTTTTAATAAAATAAAAAAAGATAATCCGGGCTCATAATCCGGAATACGTTTAATTTATTACCCAACTTAAAATATTAATCGGTAACAAAAATAAAGATCATTAAATTAATATATTATATATCTGATGAAAAAACGATTGTACTTTTTAATATTTACCCGGCCGAAAAATATATTAAGTTATTTTTATAAAAATATTAAAAGGCTTAAGAAAATTTAATATTCGAAAACCCGCTTGTACGTATCATAATCGTTAATATACCGTCCTAAAATATATCTTAAATTTGCGGTTTATAAGTTACTTACGCGTTTTATTTTATTACCCGTAACTCAGAAAGATAAAATAAGTTTATATTATACGAAAAAGGCGTTATATTAAATAATATAAAAAAACGATTAAAAGGTACTTTAAACTTAAATTAAAACAAAAAAATATTTTAAAGCTAATTAAATTATAACCTAGCAAATCTTTATCCCCGTCCAGCGATAATAATAAAAAGCTAAATATTAATAAAATTTTAAATCTTAAAAATATTTAATAATTTAATTTGATTTTACGTAATTAAAAACAAAAGATTTTAAAAAATCGATTTTATAAATTACCGTAACTTTAATACCTTCCCTATAACTTATTCGTCCTAAACATATATTACCGACGTAACCCCTTAAACCTACTTTTAAACCGAAATACAAACTTCAACCGGCCGTAAATAATTAGCGAACATAAGCAATAATGGAAAACCGGTATAATATACCGTATAGATAAATGGGAAATACTTATAAGATAATAATATAACGACCGGAACCATATTTCCCTTAAGGTTAACCTGGTTAGCCCAAATATATAACCTCGATTGTTAAGCAAAAAAACAAGGATAAGGTATAAAAGGAAAAAAAGAAAACTAAGTAGAGCGAAAATTTAACTAAACGTAAAAAATAAAGTTCTAAGTTAAAAAAATTAGAAAATAAGCCGTACAAGCAATAACTAAATTAATTAATAAGTTTTATATATGTTTTATAAAATTAGAAATTAATTGCGTTAAATTTTTATTTAATTATTTTTTAAAATAAATTAAAAATAATTTTAACTTAAAAAAAAGGGTTAAAATGAAGCAGGGTATAAGGTCGGACATATAACCTGATTAATCGGTTAGTTAACACCCTTTATATATTTCTAACGGTCCTTTTCGCCGGGCGTAACCCCGAGAACATCATTACTTATCTTTCATAGTTTTGCTTTTATACTGGTCTTAATACCAGAATATAATTTACGTTATCTTTATTATCTCTTAAATCCTGGGCTTACTTGTAACACGCTTTTCGATTATGTACTAATCAGGACCGAATCTCCCCGTCCCAATTCAATATATCATATAATAAAGCAAAAACGTTGTTTATAAAAAGTTTTAAATTTATTAATATAGTTCGTTAATAAAAATCGTTAAATCGGCTAATTTTATATTAAATATAACTTACTATTTTTATACGAAATTATTTTTTAAGAAAAAAAAGCTTAATTACCTAAAACGAATTATATTTCAAATAAACCTTAAATAACTATTATATAAAAAGAATTTTTTTTTAAACCGAAAAAAACGAAGTAATAAAAGAAAATCTAATTAATAATAGTTAAAAGTAATTATCGTAAAAAGGTTAAAATTAAGAAACGGAAGTATAATATTTGCAGTAAGTCCGGATATAATATGCGTACTTGTAAAAAAGTTATAAAAACGTTTAATAAAACAAATTCGATTAATTTAAATTAATTTAATATGTTATCATTATACTATTTTGATTTGTTATTATAAGGTTTTAAAAAACGGTCCGCCTACTAGTTTGAACCGTTTAATGATATAGTACGTTATATAATATTTATTTTTTTAAATTTAATTTTTAAAATTTTCGAACTTTTTAACTGTAATTATCTAATACAAAAGGCCATGTCGGTAATTAGTGCTTTTAGGTACTGCCGGCTAATGGGCTTTGTTAGGGCCAGGTGTTATAACCTAAGGACTTAGCCCATTGCCAGACGGTTGGAGGATATGTGGACATCTCCGATAAAGGGTCTTCGCTCACGTAACCGGCTCCGACGGGTTTAGTAGAAAAAATGGAGCTTAGCGCTTCGAGTTAATCGAATAAGGGAAGTAGCTCGACGGGCTTAACGGGCTTAACAAAATTCGATTATTATAAATAAATCGAATTGAAATAAATATATATATATATTTATTATTTTGAAAACTTAAATAATATTAATATATAATAATAATTATTTATTTAAATCATTTACGGTTATTTATTATTATTAAACAAAATTATTATTTTATTATTTAAAGTTTTACGATATTATTAATAATATAAACCGTACAATTAAATTTAATAATTAATTAAACTTAACGTCTTATACAAGCTTGCGAGCCAAATAAGCTTGCGAGCCGTTTTTTGGCACCTCGTAACAACAAATTCAAATAACTTAAGAATAATATATCGTATTAATTTAAATTAATCGGATTTTTTTTTGCTAAACGTACTTATAACTTTTATATAAGTACGCGCATTATATCCAGGCTTCCCGTAAACGTTATATTTCCGTTTCTTAGTTTTAACCTTTTTGCGATAACCTTTTTTAGCTACTGTTAGCTGCATTTTTTTACCATCCCTTTCTTTTTGGGTTAGAAAAGCTTATCCCTTTTATATAATAAATATTCCTTTTTTTAAAAAAAGTTTGTTTTTGGTTTTGTAATATTTGTTTAAAATGTGATTCGTTTCGCGTAATTAAGTAACTTTTTCCCGAAGAAGAATATTTTCGTATAAAAGTAGTAAGTTACTTTTAGTTAAAAGATTAACCGATTTAATTATTTTTTGTTTTAACGAATTACTTTGTTAATTTTTAATCTTTTTTTGCAAATAACGTTTTTGTTTCGTTATTTTTTTGGATATTTTTAGGGGTTTTTGCGAGCGGGGAACGAATGGAACCGGCAGAGGTTAACGGGAAAACGGTTAGCGTAGGTATAATTGGAGAAACCTTTAATTCGGAAAAAACGGTATTAGGATCGAATGGAAGAAGCTTAACTTTTGCGAATTTAAATTTGATGTTGTCGGACGTTATAATAGCTTGGAACGTATCGTAAAAACCGGCGAGGAAATCTTTTTTGGTAATATAGATATAATAACGTCGTATTAGGTTTTCGATATACCGCGAATAAATACGTTTTAAAATAAAAAAAATAAAAATATATTAAAAGGTTAAAACCGATGCGAAAAATGCGCGGGTATATAAAGCGTAATAATGTTGTTATTGGCGCAGTATTTTTTAAATTTTATCGAATGGTGGTTTTCGTGGCCGTCGAGGATAAGGAAACGTTTTGAACCTTTTATACGCGTTCGAGTATGTTTATTAAAATGTTGGTTTTCTTTAAGATTTAATTTATTTGTTGTTTAATTATTATTATTTAATGCAATTTTTTAATCGGTTGTTAATAATAAGTTATTACGGTATTAGGATTTAACATAATTTTTTTCCGTTATAATAATAAATAGCGGTATAGTTTAATTTTGGGAATTAATAATTTGGATAATTATAATTTATTTTTTATTTTTTTATTACCCTTATTTAAATTTTTTACGTTTTTTAGTATTGGTAATTATTATGTCTGTTATTATAAAAAGCCTTATTAAAAATCCAGTTTTGTTAAAGTTATAGATATCCTTCTTTGTAATGCCGTATTTCGCGATTATAACCCGAATAAGTTCGAATTATTAACGAAACGTTTTTGGATTTTCGTATAAAATCCGTTAATAATTAATTTTTCGATTTAAACGCATTTAAAGCTTTTTTTGCCGTTTAATAAAGTTTAACGTCCAGTTAATTTTAATGCGTTTTGTAACGCGTTAAGCCAGCAATATATTGGCCATATCTTTAACGTACTAAAGTCGGATAAAAAATGCTTACGTATTTAGGTTAAAAAAATTTTCGATAATAAATTTCTTTTCGGTCGGCGTTAATTTTCGCAATTGGGAGATAGTATCGGCTCGGGCGTATCGACCGTGATATCGGGCTTTTAAAATAGATTCGGGGATATTATATATAAAATGTAGCTTTTTAAAGCTTAACTTCTGGTTTTATCTTTTAGCCTGGATGGCTAAGTTTATTTTAAATTCTTTTGTAAGATGTTTTATGTTATTGGTATTAAGAAATTAATAATTGAAATTGGGTAATTGAAATATTAATAAAAATGGATCGCGAGCTTGTTTGGCTGGTAAGCTTATGTAAGACGTTATAACTATTATAGATTACAAGTTATTATTTAATATAATTATCGTATTAATTAATATTCCGGATAATATTATATAATAATTTTAAATAAAAAATTATTCGACTTAAAAATGAAGTTAAATAATTTAAAAGTTAATTTAAAGTTAAAATATTAATAATAATTATTATTAAAATTAAAATTAAAATTAAAAACTTTGATTTTTACGGTAAAAAAACCCTTTAAATATTTTTTATTTAAATTAAAACGTATTTTTACTTTTCAAAATAAAAAGATTTATTAAATCGAATGTTTATAGTAATAACTTACCGTATTAAAAACGCCGTAAATTAATTCGAACGTATTATACGAAATTATTTAAAAATTAAAAAATTTAATAAAAACAATTTAATAAAAAAACTTTCGAAAATTATATTAATTTCGAAAATATATTTCGAAATAATTTTGTTAAACCGAATAAAAAATAAACCGTAATTTAAAAACTTTCTTAATTATGTTAAAAAATTTAGCGTTTAAATATATTATAATATTTAAAAGTTTAATTATTAAAGCCGAATACAGAAACGACGAAAATAATATTATAGTTAATATATTTTATAAGAAATTTAAAAAACAAATGTTAAAAATAAATTAATAAAGAAAAGTTAAATTCTAAATTGTAATAAATATATTATTACAACCGTAAAAATCGATAATTAATAATTTAAAGAAGGATAAAAAAAGCATATTTTATTGCGAAATTAAGTTAATTTAAAGTTAATTAAAAAAATAATATAATTTATTTTTTATTTTTTATAAAATATATTTTAAATTTACAAAATTAGAAATTATTTAATTAAAAAGAAGCCCAGTTATCTATTATAATTACGATAATAAAGATATATTATACGACGATATAAAAACTAAAAGTAATTACGATAATAAATTATAACTTTTAAAAATTATTACTGAAAAAGAATTTACGATAAAAAAATAATTAATATAATTTGTATTTAAAATAATTATAACTTTTTACCAAAAAATATAGTAAAAATTAAAGAAAGTTAAAAAATATTTTTTTAAATAATTCTTTATGAAATAATTTTAAAAATACAAAAGATAAAAAATCTTTAAATGAAATTTATTTGTTTTAATTATAACGACGATAATAAAAAAACGATTAAATAATATTCGACGTTTAAATAAAAGAATATTAAAAATAAAACGAAAAACTGTGTTTAAAAAAGCCTTATCGGTACAGAAAGTTTTATACCGCTAATTATAAACAACCTTAATCCGGAATATACGAAAACTATAAAAAATATATCCTATAATAAATTATATAAATATAACGATAAAGTTTAAATTTTAATAATTAAATAAGCGATAATTTACAAAATTTAAAATAATGCCGATATTTACGAAAAATAACAACCTAAAACGGAATCGATTAATTACTAACGTTTAAAAATTAGCTAAAAAAACTTATTTTATAAAGAACGTTTTTTATTATTACGATTAATACGATTATGAAAGGTAAAAAAAATTAATTTAAAAAATAATGAAAAATATTATTAAAACATATTTACGAATTTATAAATTTAGTCAACGTTTACCGAAAACGTAATAAAACAACGCGCTTTTTAGAAAAAAATTATAATTGCTTTTCTTTTATAAAAACGAAATTTTAAAATTAAAATATACTATTAAAGAAACTGTTTAAAAGTAAGTTATTTATTTAAAAGTTACGTTATAACGATAAAATAAACATTTATACTAATTATAAAAGTTAAATAAATAATTTTTAAAACGAATTATAAAATTTGAAAGTAATTTAAAGAATTAACATTATTTATAAAGAAGCTGTAAGTTAATAAAAAAATAACAGTAAATAATAATACCTTAAAAAAGTTTTATAATATAAATATAAATTTAAAAATTTAATATATTAAAATATTAAATTACTAAGTTATATAAAGAAATTATATTGCTTTAAAAATAATAACTAAATTATAGTTATTATAACGAAATAAATAAAAAATCCTTATAAGCTTAAGAATGCCAAAGGTTACATATTTAGTTCCGATAACGGATAAATTAAATATAACATTAATTACTTTAAATTTTTATAAAAAAAAGAAATTATTAATTTCGACATTATTTTAATAAAAATTATAATATAATTTTCGGATTATTATGGTTAAGGCAGTATAATTCAGTTATTGATTAAAGAATTGGCTAGGTAAATTTCGCTTTATTTTTTACCGATATATAAAACGACGTAAAATTTTAATATTCGATTAATAAGATTAACGAATAGAGGTATAAAAATACAATAGAAACCTTATTACTTAAAAGAACAAAATATGTAGTAAATAAAAAGCATATTAAAAAAATACGGCGTAGTATTATAAAGTTTAAAGCATAATTTTGAAAAATAAATAATAACTTATTATTAAAGCTTAAAAAGCTACCAAACTAAAAAATTAAAATATTATTAAAATATTATAAATATAAACAATTATTTTAAACAAAACTTAAAATAAAATCATTACCTTATAACGAATAATATTACGAAATAGTTTTTAAAAATAATAACAATTATTTTTTGCTTTATTTATAACTTAAACTAAATAAAACTAAAGATATTACGTAATTACTTCGAAAATAAATTAAGAAAAAGTTATATATAACGTTTTAAGTTATTAATAAAATCTTTAATATTTTTCATATTAAAGAAAAATGGAAAACTATAATTTATTATTAATTATAAATAATTTAACCATAACGTCCCACACCACTGAGCGCAACATACCAATAAGCGCAACACTTTTTGGTACTCTGCAATAACAAATTCAAATAACTTAATAACAACATATTGTATTAATTTAAATTAATCGGATTCTTTTTCGTTAAACGTATTTATAACTTTTATACAAATATGCGTATTATGTCCAGGTTTGCCGCAAACGTTATACTTTTGTTCCTTGGTTTTAACCCTTTTACGACAACCCCCTCCAGCTGGTATTGGCTGCATTTTTTCACTATCCCCTTTTTTTAAGCCAAAAAAGCTTGTCCTTTTTATAGAATAAGTATTTCTTCTTTTTAAAGATGTTTATTTTTGGTTTTGTAACGTTTGCTCAAAATATGGTTCGTTTTGCGTAATTAGGTAATTTTTTTTCGTAAAAAAATATTTTCGTACTGAAGCAATAAGTTACTTTTGATTAAAAAATTAACCGATTTAACTATTTTTGTTAACGAACTATTTTGATAACTTTTAAATTCTTTTTTATTAATAACGTTTTTACCTTGTTATTTTCTTAATATTTTTAAAGGTTTTTGTAAGCGGAAAACTAATAAAACCGGTAAATGTTAATAAGGAAACGGTTAATGTAGGTATAACTGGAAAAACCTTTAATTCGGAAAAAATATTATTAAAATCGAATGAAACGAAACCAGCTTTTGTAAATTTAAATTTAATATTTTCGGAAGTCATAATAACTTGGAACGTATTATAAAAGCCGGCGAAAAAATGTTTTTTAATAATATAGATATAATAACGTCATATTAAATTTTTAATATAAAATAAATAAATATATTTTAAAATAAAATAAAAATACGTTAAAAGGTTAAAGCCGATACGAAAAATACGCGGGTATATAAAATGTAATAATGTTATAATTTGCGTAATATTTTTCGAATTTTATCGAATGGTAATTTTTGTAGCCGTCGAGGATAAAAAAACGTTTCGAACTTTTCGTACGCGTCCGAATATATTTATTAAAATGCTAAATTTATTTTAAACCTAATTTATTTATTATTCAGCTCTTATTACTTAATATAATTTTTTAATTAACTGCTAGCAGTAAGTTATTACGGTATTAAAACTTTAAGTAATTTTTTTAATTATAATAATAAATAACGGTATAGCCTAACTTTAAAATTTAATAGCTTAAATAATTATAACTTATTTTATATTTTTTTATTACGTTTATTTAGGTTTTTTACTTTTTTCGGCATTAATAATTATCATATCCGTTGCCATAAAAAACCTTATTAAAAATCCAGTTTCGTTAAAGTTATAAATATTCTTTTTTATAATGCCGTATTTTGTAATAATGGCCCGAATAAGCTTAAATTATTTGCGAAATATTTCTGGATTTTCGGATAAGATCCGTTACTAATCGGTCTTCCGATTTAAACGTATCTGGAATTTTTTTTGCCGTTTAATAAATTTCGACGCCCAGTTAACTTTAACGCGTTTTATAACGCGTTGAGTAAGCAATATATTCGCCATATTTTTAACATATTAAAGCCGGATAAAAAACGTTTACGTATTTAGGTTAAAAATTCGGTCGATAACCGGTTTCTTTTCGGTCGACGTTAATTTTTATAAAGGAAAGGTAATATCGGCTCGGACGCGTTTATCGGTAAAACGGTATATTAAGGTAAAAGATAAAACTTCATAAATAAAACCAAGCTTTTTATAATTAAATTTCGGGTTTCGTTTTTTAGCCTAAATAGCTAGGTTTATTTTCGCTTTTTTTGTATGGCGTTCCATAATGTTAGCGTTAAAGAATGAACGATTGAAGATAGGTAGTTGGGATAGCCAAAAAAGTGTTGCGCTTATTAATGTGTTGCGCTTATTGGTGTGGCACGTTATGCAATTTTAATAAAATAATTATGCTATTAATAAAGCTTATTAAAAAAATTCGAATAAATATTAAAAAAGTAAAAAGCTTTTTAGCAAATTAAAAATACCTTAATTAATAAATTAATATTAATTATATACGATTTAAAACGATTAATTAAGTTAAAAACTAACGTTTTGAATTACGCTTTAAAAATAATAATTAAATATCGAAACGATTAAGAGAATTCTTATTTTATTACTTTTTATTTTTATAAGTTATATAAAACCGAATTAAATTATTTTATATATAATAAAAGGGTTTTAATTATCGTTAACGTTTTTAAAAGATTTAGATATCATTTTAAATATAATATATATCAAACTAAGATATATACGGATTATAAAGATATTATATATATATTTTTACGATACGAAAATTAATATAAAAATCATTACGTTACGTAAAATTTTTATAATTCTATTACGTTATTATTTATCGTAAAGAATTAAAACATAATAAAGTAAATATATATAATAAATAACTTAATTTAAAGGAATTTAAAATTAAGGTATAATGAATAATTTTTAATATAATATCCAAAAAGATTAATAATAATAATAAATTATTACGATAAAAAAGTTTTAATTAATATATATTAATATACAACGTTCTACACTACCTTATCGGATGTACCACTTTACCGAATAACTTTTAATACATTTTAATTATCTAACTTTAATTATCCATTTTTAAATACCAATAATATAGAACGGCTTACAAAAAACGTACAAATAAACCTAACTAATTAGGTTAAAAAACGAAACCCAAAACTTAATTATATAACATTTAATTTTATATATAAAATACCTTAATTCACCTTAAATAAATAATATCGCGGCAGATTTTTCCGAATCGATATTATTTTAAATTTGCGAAAAATAAAGCTAACAAAAAAAAAATCAATTATTAAACGAATTTCTAATTTAAATATAAATATTTTTTGGCCGGCTATAATATGTTAAAAATATAGTTAATATATTATTAATTTAACGCGTCGTAAATCGCGTCGGAATCAACTGGGCGTCGAAATTTGTTAAACGGCAAACAAAACTTTAAACGGGTTTTATCCGAAAATCCAGAAATATTTTACAAATGATTCGAACTTATTCGGGTTATAACTACGAAATATAATGTCGTAAAAAGAATATTTATAATTTTAACGAAATTAAATTTTTAATACACTTTTTATAATAACGGATATAATAATTATTAATACCGAAAAAATATAAAAAACCTAAATAAACGTAATAAGAAAATAAAAAATAAATTATAATTATTTAAGTTATTAATTTGTAAAGTTATATTATATCGCTATTTATTATTATAACAAAAGAAATTCTTTTAAATCTTAATACTGCGATATTTTATTATTAATAACCGATTAAAAATTGTATTAAGTAATAATAATTAAATAATAAATAAATTAGATTCAAAATAAATTTAATATTTTAATAAATATATTTGAACGCGTACGAAAAGTTCGAAACGTTTCCTTATTTTCGGAGGTCACGAAAGTTATTATTTAATAAAATTCGAAAAACATTATACTAATAATAATATTATCACGATTTGTATCCCGCGTATTTTTTATATCGGCTTTAACCTTTTAACGTATCTTATTTTTTTATTTTAAAATACGTTTATTCGTAATATATCGAAAACTTAATACGATACCATTATACTTATATTACCAAAAAAGATTTTTTTCGCCGGCTTTTATAACGCGTTCCAAGTTATTATAACGTTCGATAATATCAAATCTAGATTTATAAAAGCTAGTTTTGTTTTCTTCGATTTTAATACCGTTTTTTCCAAATTAAAAGTTTTTCTAATTATACTTATACTGACCGTTTTTCCGTTAACCTCCGCCGGTTTTATTTTATCCTTTACGAAAACCTTTAAAAATATTTATAAACTAATAAAATAAAAACAACATTTATAAAAAAATTAAAAATAATTTAAGTAACTCGTTAATAAAAATATTTAAATCGGTTGATTTTATAATAAAAGGTTATATATTATCATTATATAAAACCGCTTTTTTTTGGAAAAAGAAGTCAAATTATGCGAAATAAATTATATTTTAAATAAACGTTACAAAATCAAAAATAAACGTTTTTAAAAAGAAGGAATATTTATTATATAAAAAAACCTTTTCTAGCTTAAAAGAAAAAGATAATAAAAAAATACAATTAATAATAACTAAAAAGAAAATTATCCCAAAAAAGTTAAAATTAAGGAACGGAAATATAACGATTGCAGCAAATCTGGGCATAATATGCGTACTTGTAACGAAGTTATAAATATGTTTAACAAAAATAAATCCGATTAATTTAAATTAATGCGATATATTATTATTAAATTATTTGAATTTATTACTACAGAATACTAAAAACTATCCGGTAAGGTAATACATCTAGTAAAGCGGTGTAGAACGTTATAGTAATATAATAATAACTTTTTTAAAAAATAACGAATAACTAAAATTTAAATATTAAAAAACTTTAAAAGAATTTAATATAAAATATATATAAATATTAATTATATAAATATTTAAGGATTTATAAAACCTTAAAACGTTTATAACGGATATATTATTTTTTTTAATATAAAATTAACCGTATAAAATGTAATATAATAATATAATAATTACTTTAAAGTAAAAATATAACGATATAAGCTTTACGGAAAGCTATAATTATTATTAATTATAAAGCGATTATGAAATTTTATTATATTTAACTTTATTATTAAACTTTTATATTAAAAGATTTAGCTATAAAAGTATATTACGATATTATTTTCGGTAATTGTTAATCGATTTACAAAATCTTTTTATTTTTTTTTATAACGAAAATATCGATATAAAATAATTTGTATATATTTTCCTGAAATATATTTTAAGTATTTATGAATTTTTAATAAAAATTATTTTAAATAAAGATATAATTTATATTTCAAAATTCTAATGAAAATTACTAATTAAATTTAAATTAAATTATAGATTATTTAACGTATTTAAATTATAATTCAATAAATAAACGGCAAGAATTAATTAAATATTATTAATGTATTTATAATATTATATTAATTACGAATGAAATAATTAAATTAAAAAATTGATAATTATATAGTTAATTTATAATATTAATTATTATTAAAACATTAAAATAACGTTAATAATTATTAATTTTAGTTTTATATTAAAATTTATAAAGATTTATATAAAAAGTTAATTACGTTAAAATAACTAAAGTAATTATATATCGAAATAAAAACAAAATTTAAGTTTATCCGTAATTAAATAAACAAATATTATAATTAAAAAAGATTAAAAAGATTAACTTTTTCGGGAAAAAGAATAGTTTATTTAATTACTAAAAATATTCAAATTAAACGATTTATTAAAGAATTCGATTTTAAATATATTAATTTATATAAAATTATTTAAAAAAATTTATAAATTAAAACTATTACTAAAAGTTAAGTTTTATTCAGTTTTTATATTTGTTTACTTAAATTAATAACAAATACGATTAGAATTAATAGGAAGTGAAAAAGAAGTTATAAAAAAACATATTAATTTACGAAATAAAAAAATTTTAAATATACGAAAATACAACGAATTTATTAATACTTAATTAAATAAAAACATTAATTAAATTCCGAAAATATTTAGAAATTTATAAAAAGTTTTATAAATTTTAACGTTTCTTAAAAAGCTTTTATTAATAACGCCGAAGTTATTAAGGTTAAAATTTTAATTTATATTATTTAGCGATATATAATCCGTTTTTTTAATATTAAATTAATTAATAAAAAAATATTTTATGCGGATATAATTATTTCGGCTTTTATTTGTTTTTGTTTTTGTTTTAATCGTTTAAATTTTTTTATTGTTTTTATATTTTAAATTTTTTAACGTAATATTTCGATTTTACGCTTTTGTAATAATTTTTTTAAATTCCGTAACCTGGTTAAACCATTAAATAACTTTGTTAGAAGATTATTAAGCTTTAAATTTTTTTTTCGGTAAAACGTTTTTAAAATTTTAATTAAATTTCTTTTTTATTAATTTTTAATTTTAATTCGAAAAAACTAAATAAAATTATAAAAATTAATAACGTCCCATATAAGTACCCCGGATGCACAAGTACTTCGGACGATTTTTGGCACCTTACAACAACAAATTCAAATAATTTAATAATAACATATCGCATTAATTCAAATTTATCAGATTCTTTTTCGCTAAACGTTTTTATAACTTTTTTATAAGTACGCGCATTATATCCGGGCTTGCCATAAATGCTATATTTCCGTTTCTTCGTTTTAACCTTTTTGTAATAACCCTTTCCAGCTGCTATTAGCTGCATTTTTCTATTACTTTTTTCTTTCTGGGCCAAAAAAGCTTATTCCTTTTGTATAATAAGTATTTCTCCTTTTTAAAAACGTTTATTTTTGGTTTTGTAACGTTTATTTAATATATCATTCGTTTCGCGCAATTAAATACTTTTTCCCGAAAAAAAGCAGCTTTATATTGAATTGGGACGGGGAGATTCGGTCCTGATCAGTGCTTAATCGAAGAGCGTGTCACGAGTGAGCCCAGGGTTCAAGAGATAATGAAGGCAACGCAGCTGTATTCTGGTGTTGAGACCAGTCTAAAAGCAAAAACTATGAAAGATGAGAGTGGTGATGTTCTCGGGGTTGCGCCCGGCGAAAAGAACCGCTAGAAATACATAGGGGGTGCTGACTAACCGATCAGTCAGGCCATGTGTCCGACCCTGCACCCTGCTCCATTTCAATATAATAATAATATATAACTTTTTATTACAAAATTAGCCGATTCGAATATTTTTGTTAGCAAATTACCTTAATAATTTTTAATTTTCCTTTATAAATATCGTTCTTATTTTGTTATTTTACGGATATTTTTAAAAGTTTTTGTAAAGGGTAAAATAGAACCGGCGAAGGTTAGTAAGAAAACGGTTGGCGTAAGCATAATTAGAGGAATTTTTAATTCGGAAAAAAAGTTATTAAAATTAAATAAAATAAACCCAGTTTTTATAAATTTAAATTTATTGTTATCGGACGTTATGGTAGTTTGGAATATATCGTAAAAGCCGGTAAGAAAATCTTTTTTAATAATATAAGTATAATGGCGTCGTATTAAGTTTTTAATATACGGCAAATAAACGCGTTTTAAAATAAAAAAATAAGATATATTAAAAGGTTAAAGCTGATATAAAAAATGCGCGGGTATATAAAACGTAATAATATTATTATTAACGTAATATTTTTCTAATTTTATTAAATAATAACTTTCGTAACCGTTAAGAATAAAAAAACGTTTTAAACTTTTTATACGCGTCCGAATATATTTACTAAAATATTAAATTTATTCGAAATTTAATTATTTATTATCCAGCTATTATTATTTAATGTAATTTTTTAACCGGTTATTAGAAATAAGTTATCGCGGTATTAGAATTTAAAATAATTTTTCCCCGTTATAATAATATATAATAATATAACTTAATTTTAAAAATTAATAATTTAAATAATTATAACCCATTTTTTTTATTACGTTTATTTAATTTTTTTACGTTTTTCGGTATTGGTAATTATTATACTCGTTATTATAAAAAGCCTTATTAAAAATCCAATTTTATTAAAGTTATAAATATCTTTTTTTATAATGCCATACTTTGCAATTATAACCCGAATAAGCTTAAACCATTTACGAAATAATTTTAGATTTTCGCATAAAATCCGTTAATAATTAATTTCTCGATTTAAACGCGTTTAAAACTTTTTTTACCGTTTAATAAAGTTCGACGCCTAATTAATTCCGACGTATTTTATAATGTATTAGGTAAGTAATATATTAGCTATATCATTAATATATTAAAGCCGGATAGGAAACGTTTACGTATTTAGGTTAAAAATCCGGTTAATAATCGATTCTTTTTTAGTCGGCGTTAATTTTTATGATTTGGATATATAGTTGTTAAAAAAAGGTATACCGATATATCGTTTATACAAAATAGATTTTCTAACTTTATATATAAAGCTAAATATTGCATAATTAAGTTTCGGGTTTTATTTTTTAACCTCAACGGCTAAATTTATTCTCGCTTTTTTTATAAACCGTTCTATATTATTAATGTTAAAAAATAATTAATTGGAATTCGATAATTAAATATGTCAAAAACCGTCCGAAGTACTTATACGTCCGGAGTACTTATATAGTACGTTATGTTTAATATAATAAAAATATTTTTCAAAATTAAAATAAGCTTTATAAATTCCGTTTTTAAATTTATAACGAAAATTAAAAATAGTTAAAAAATATGTAAAAATTAAAACGGTTAATCCGTTCCGATAAAATTAAAACGTTATTATGTTTACAATAAGATTATTATTCTTTAATTCGATTAATTATAATAATTAAGTTATAAAATAAAATATTAATAAATAATACGATTAATAAATTAATTTTAAAGGTAAAAATTTAAAAAGAAAAAAATTATATTATAACTTAAGAATTTAACTTATTATTAAACGGTTAAAAATATGTAAATATTTCCGATAAAATGTTTTAGCTTACATAACCGGCTCGACAAGTTTAATAAAAAATAAGGTTTAACGTTTCGAATTAATTAAGTAAAAGAAATAACTTAACGGGTTCGACGGAATTAACAAGATCTAACTATTATAAATAAATTAAGCTAGTTCGAATATTTTAATCTAAAATAAATATATATATATTCGTTATTTTTATAATTTAAATAATACCAACTTATAATAATAATTAGTTACTTAAATTACTTACGGTTATCTGCTATTATTAGATGTGATTATTATCTTATTGCTTAGAATCCTACGATATTACTGCCAATATAAACCGTACGACTAGGTTTAATAGTTGGTTAAGCCTATAGCCGTCATACCAGGCAGTAAAATGCTGCCTGGGACAGCCTTTATCCATTGATAATCCTTTGTTACCTAATTGTGTATATAACAACGATTGCCTACGGACTAGATTGGCCTTTTCTAGAACTTAGAGAATTAACATACAGAGAGTTACGCCAGATTCCTGCATTCGATCACCATGACTGCTGGCATATACAAAACATTAACAAAATTATATACCTTTAAACATCCACGAAGTCCACCGTTGGCCATCCATACGTTGTTTCGACCTCTGGGCTCGCTTATTGACCAGACAGGCTCCTATACCATGAGTAAGCGGGCATCGAGAGCGTCGACTGATAACCATTCCTTAAGCTGTCAACAATATGAATCCTTTACATTGTCATGCTCTATTTAGATCTCCAACATAAGTGCAACTCCAGGCTGGTTACTCTGTACCAAGCTTCACCTGTTATAGAACCTAAAAACATTACTACACTCAGATGTAAGGCTTTACTTTTGGAAGGGTCTCATGTTTATGAAGCCCCCCTTTTGAAGGTGGCGTACTCTCAGGGGTTAGTTCCATAAGAACTTCGTTCCCTCTGAAGTTCATACGACTATATTTACGGTGCTCTCTTACATAGTTGGTCACAGGTTAACATTAAAGTTAATCCATGCGATCCAAGCAGCTAATCTACATATAAACGTATGAAAAAAGTATAGTAGCAGAGATATTAGTAAACTCACGTTAATCTTAGTGAGCCACCTCAATAATGCTTTCCACGTTTACTTAAAATATGATTCAAGTAAAGTGACATTGATTTCATCTGGGATACTGGTATTAGAAATTACTACGTCAGAATTCGAAGGCCGCTCGCCATCTTCCAGGCTTCCTTCTTCTCATATCTCCTCCAGTCTCTCTTCGACCACATCTCAACCATCTCCCATCTTCAACACACGCGCCCAGTCAACAACCTTTAACGAATATTGGGTGCCCGTAACGAATTTTTGTAAATTCAACTCAGCAAAGGAGCCGCCATAGCAACACGGGTACGTACCTTCCCCCCCCCCCCGGTTCTCCCCAGCAACCCACCCGTCACCAATACTTACTTTCTCCCCCTGTGACGTACTTCCCTCCCGCCTTTCTTGTTGACTTCTGCCCTCCCACACATCCAACTCCTGCAATGCCTCGACCAGTGGCTCGCCATTAATAGCACCGATCGATCACCACACCCGTAATCCATTCGGTAGGTAATATTATCTCGCCCATGAATCCCCTTCCTCATTATCCCGCACCTACTCTCCCATCTTGCCTGCAACGATCAAAACATCTTCTTGGATCTCGAGTACTCACCACGCAATTTTGCACCCTTTGAACCTGATCCTGAACCCCCACCCATCTGACGCTCTCCTCCCCTCTCTTCTATCTGCGCTTCTTCCATTCTACGATTCTTCTACCATTACTTCTTTTTCCATAATCGTCCTCTTCCACCCTCATTCTCTTCTATCTCAGTGCCCACCATGCTTGTCCTTTTGCACAGGCAATGTTTACCATCCTGCCTCTCTTCCGCCCTCACTCTTGGCTCC
>QJOA01000962.1:0-18178 GCA_004155915.1 Monosporascus sp. CRB-9-2
AAAATTAACGGTAATTGAAAAGAAATCGATTATCGATCGAATTTTAAATTTAAATACGTAAAAACTTCTTGTCTCGTTTTAATATGCTAAAGATATGGCGAATTTATTATTTATTTAATACGTTATAAATTACCTTAAAATTAATTAAACATTAAAATTTATTAAACGGTAGAGAAACTTTAAACGCGTTTATATCTGAAAATTAATTAATGACGGGTTTTTACCGGAAAATATAGAAAAAGTATTTAAAATTTCTATAAAATAAAATTTCTAATAAATTTTTTTAAAATAAGAAGTATAATAATTATAATATCGAAATACGTAAAAGATTTAAATAAACGTAAAAAAAAAAATTTGGTTTTTTAAATTATTAATTTTTAAATTAAATTATAGCGTTATTTATTATTATAATACAGAAATATTCTAAATTTTAATATTATAATAATTCTTTTTCCATAATTTATTAAAACGTCATATAAAATGATACTAAATAAACAATACATAAAATAGATTTAAAATAAATTTACTATTTTAATAAATATATTTAAATACGTATAAAACCTTCGAAACGGTTTTATATTTTCAACGATTACGAAAGTTATAATTTAATAAAATTCGAAATGTATTGCGCGACTTATAATACTATTACGTTTTATATATTTATATATTTTTCTTATTGGTTTTAATCTTTTAATGTATTTGGGTTTTTATTTAAAATACGTTTCTTCGTTATACATTAAAAATATTATATGACGTTATTATATTTATATTATTAGAAAAAACTTTGTTGGCTTTTATAATACGTTTAAAGTTGTTATAACGTTCGATAATTTTAAATTTAGATTTATAAAAGTTGGTTTTATTTTATTTAATTTTTATAATATGTTGTCCGAATTCGTAAGTTTTTAGTTTTATTAACGCCGATTATTTTTTCTCTAACTTTTCCTGGTTTTAGGCGTTTCTTATCCGTAAAAGGTTTTCAGAATATTAATAAAGTAATAAAATAAAGACGTTATTTATCAAGAAAGATTAGAGATTATTCAGGCAATTCGTTAATAAAAAATATCGAAGCGGATAATTTTTTAATAAAGAATATTTTATCATTTTTATAAGAAATCTTTCTTTGTTTTTGGAACAAAAAAGCTTCATTACGTGAAACGAATTACATTTTAAATAAACGCCGGCCAACTAAAAATTAACGTTTTTTAAAAAAAGCAATGTTTATTACATTAAAGAGATAAACCTTTTTAATCGAGAAAAAAGGCAGTAGTTAAAAAATATAGTTAATAACAGCTGTAAATAATCGTCGTAAAAAGGTCAAGATTAAAGAACGAAAGTATAGTGTTTTCGGTAAGCCCGGATATAATACGCGTACATATAAACAAGCTGTAAATACGTTTAATAAAAAAGAAAATCCGATTAATTTCAATTAATTTAATATGTTGTCGTTGTATTATTTGGATTTGTTATTGCGAAGAGCTAAGAAATGGTTCGGCTATAAATTTGGACCGTTTAATAATGTAGTACGTTTACTATTATATATAGTTAGTTTAAATTAATATTAGTTTTAAAAACTAACGAATAAATACGTTTTGATTAAATTAAAATTAATGCAATTTAAATACAAAATCAGGATTAAATTTTAAATTTTAGAAAAAAGGTTTTAATAATATAAAAACTTAATACTCGTTATTAAAAAATGAACGAATTTTTTTAAAGTTATTATTTTAAACCGAGGAAATAAAATATAAAAACTATTATGTTTCTGTATTTTTTGAATATTTTAAAAAAGAAAATAAAGTTATTAATAAATAATTAAAAACGACGTCATTATTTTACTAAGATTTACATTATAAAATATATTTTAATCTCGTTTTTATAGTATCACATTTACAATATAACTATTTTAAAACTTGGCGTAAAATAAAGCTTTAAAACTATTTAAAAGAAATAATACACCAATCGATTTTTATAAAGTATAACGTAAAATAAATTTCGTATTTAATCGTATATATTTTTAAGTCGGCAGTATATTTATATAATCGTATTTTTAACTATGTTTTATTTTAAGAACCTTAATACGAAATGTATTATCTTTATTCAATGTTTAAATCGGCGTTTTAAATAAATCGAACTTTAAAACCCATTAGCGAATTTAAAGGTATATAATTTACGTTATAACGATTACAGTTATAAAGAATAAAGATTTTAAAACTAAGCTTTAAATTTAAAATTAACATTTTTACTAATTATAATTTAACGTATATTAATAAAATTTAAATGTATTTAATTAATACAATACTTTTATTTGAAATCTATGATTTAATGAAAAGATTACCTTTTCCGAGAACATTAATAACTTTGAAAACGAACTAGCAGCCTTTTGTTACGGCCTGGTCCTTCGTAGCAGACGTTCTCTTTAATATTTACTGTCTTGGAGTACATATGCAGCTGTAAGTACCAAAATGATTACTACAATTGCGATCGTTCTACCGGTCTTTTGGCCTTGTAGCGTAGTGGCATTGATGTAGCCATAAGATCTTTTTTTAACTAATATAATAATTAAAGCCATTCGAGTATAGAATAGCGGCGTTCTAAACGCGAGAAGCACTTTTGTGTTAATAAAAATATTTCTATTAAAACGCTTTAATTTGTCCACTTTTTAGCTGCAAATTTAAACATTTTAATCAAACGGCAACTCTGAAGTTGAATTTTGCAATTGTTAAGTGGGCCAATAGGTCGGGTGGGACAGTAGGCCCTCGTGTTAACTTGAAAGAAGCATGTCATCTAGAATCCACTAGCAGAAGGGCCCAGCAAAACGCACCTATTCCAAAAAGAGGACTTGCTTAACCTTGAATGGTTACTTTTATTCCGTCTATATTCCGTCCATATGTTCGAAAGCTTATGCCTTAAGCCCTCATGAATCATTATCCCTGTTACGACAAAGGGGCGAGTAACGTAATGTAGCACCGTAACAACACTTAAGGACCATTTGCCAAGTAAAGTCTTTTTGAGGCCTGCGGGTCTGAAAGCAGGATAGTTCCCATCAACTTCGAGAAAGTTTTGTGGTATATGTGACGAGCAAAGTATACAGGACCTTAACAGCTTGTTGTGTATCACCGTCCCTAAAGCCAGTATATATTTAAGAGTCTTCGGTCTTAATCTATAATACCACTCTGCTCCAAGCTGGCATCTATTGCTTTCGCGTGATGGATAATAAATCCACGAGCTCAAAATGATGGGCCGTATTGGTTGAAATTTTAACATTTAAAGTTGTTTGTGGCCTGTGCTCCAAACATGACATGGTGGCCCTGGCCTGTGACTCGGGTTCGGGGGGACAATCGGTATCCGGGCTGGTACCGTCCCGTCTTCCCTGTCTCCGTGCTGATAAAGTCATCAAGGCCCCTTCGAAATTTCCTTCAGTCTTGACCACATGTTGATGGATTAAATCTTGAATGTCTTCTCCAATTAGTATAAGTCTTGATTTGGCATCGCAACTTACATCCTCCTATCAGTTAATCTCTCGACCCCGCCATTCTGCTGGATATGAACCCCCCAAGCGACTTCAAAGTCATCATCAGCGGTGGTGGCATCGCCGGCCTCACATTGGCTAATATTCTGGAGAAGTTCGATCTCGACTATGTTATTCTGGAGGCATACTCGGCCATTGCTCCCCCAGTCGGAGCCAGTGTTGGCATGTTTCCCAATGGCCTGCGCATACTAGACCAGATCGGTTGCTACCAAGCAATCAAAGATCTGTTTGGAGCGGGGATCCCTTATAACAAGTCACTCACCCGCGATAATAACGGGAAAATCATATCCGCTGTGAATGGGATCTTTGACCACTTGGAGAAGCGGTAAGTTAGATTCCGGATGCGGTTTGACCAGAGCGTTCATGTCTAATATATATTACAGGTATGGCTATGGCCTGTTCTTCTTTGACCGTCAGAAGCTCTTACAGATACTCTACGATCAGATCAATCGTAAAGACAGAGTCCTGCTCCAAAAGAAGGTCACTGGCGTGAATCTCATTGATGGAGGTGTTGATGTTACTTGTGCTGATGGTTCCACCTTCACTGGTACTCTTCTCGTCGGCGCAGACGGCATTCACAGCGCCGTCCGAGCGTCAATGACTGCCTTAGGCAACAAGTTCCAACCAGGATATTTTGATCCAATCGAGCAGGACCGCGTGCCTTGCTATTACAGCTGCAGTTTTGGTATTGCGCAGCACGTCCCCGGGTGGGTCTCGGGTGAGCAAAACATGGTGACAGGCAAGGGTCGGTCCCAGCTTGTCGTATCTGGGCCAGAAGGTCGCGTTTACTGGTTTATGTTCGAAAAGCTACCCGAGACCAAGTACGGCAGGGACATCCCCAGTTTTAGTAAAGAGGAAGAGATCAAGTTCGTTAAGCGAAACTTCAACGTGCCTATTACTGAGAACGTTACATTCGGCCAAGTCTTTACCAAACGTATCTCGTCGACGTTGACCCCATTGCACGAAGTGGTGTACAAGAAGTGGTTCTTCAAGAGAATTATAACCTTGGGAGACTCGGCTCACAAAGTGAGTTTACTTCCACTCTTCCACTGCCCTCCATCTACCCCGCGACGGCTTCCATGAGATACGGCTGACAGTATTCGCTAGCCAAATCCCATCGGTGGTCAAGGTGCCAATGGCGCTATAGAGTCTTGCGCCGAGTTTGTTAATGCCTTATTACGAAAGAAGGATAGCCGGGACGGCAGCTTGACTGGCCTCACAGAACAGGACATCGAAGACATTTTTAGAGAGACGCAGGCCGCAAGACATGAGCGCGCTGAGCTGATTGTCCGCCGTTCCCACGAGGTGCAATCGCTCTTCGCCTACAGACACCCTGTGACTTCCGCGATTGTATACAAGTTTGTCCAGCCCTTGATGGGAGACGAGGCCGTCCTGAACAAGATGGGATCCGTGTTCGTGGGGGGTGCAGCGTTGGAGAAGCTTCCCGTCCCTCAGCGGCCACGAGCAATCCCCTTTTGTGATGAACTTCCAGCTAAGCCTATTAACAAAGACATCTCCAAGACAATTCGAAACATCTTGGTCGGAGGCATGGGTCTCGTCCTCTTTGCCACGACAAAAGGCTTTCGATTACCGTTCTCTGATCTCAGTCGCCAAGCCGAAGCGTCCGTCGTTATCAGATGGTTTAGCAAAAGTGCCGCCTCAGATTTTCTGAACATGTTGGTATCTGTTCTAGCAGTCCCCATCTTGGATAAGGACCCCTCAGCGAGGCTACACTTACTCAACTTTCTTTCCCAGCTCATCTCGCCTCTCCTAGTCTATACTATCGAAGGTTACCGTGCGGGACATGAGGGGACTCCTCTATCTTGGCCATCTCTCTTTTCAGCGGGCATGCAGGCCCAAGGCATTGGTCGCATGGCACCATTACATGCCATTCTGAGCAGCTTTCTCACACATGAGTCACCAACTGGGCGCTTTATCTCCCCTGAGGTAGTGAGGTCCTTGATACCCGCTATCACTATCGGCTACGTGATCCCGACAGTCATGGTGTTTGCACCATCTCCTAACGTCAAGGCCTGGCAGAATTGGGTTGCAATTTGGCAGTTCGCACCAGTTCTGTTCAGCATGTTGGCCAGGATCTTTTCGATTGGACTACAGAAGAGGAAACACGGCTACCAGTCACCAAATAAATCCGAAGAGGAGCTTAGATTCGACCGTTACGAAACCCACGACGTCCCGCTTCTTAAGTCTGTATACACATATGCATTTGCGGTACAGGCCACGGCGCACATCGCCTCTCTCGCATATGCATGGCACCATCCAGCGATCTCCATCCGCAACACTTTTTTCGGTCTGCCGAACCTTTTAGGGGCGGATTGGAGCCTTCCTAGCCTGGAAGCAAAGTTGGCCGTATTTTTCAAGTATGATATGCTATTCGCCGTGGCGGGTATTTTTGGGGGTAACCTTTACTCAATCTGGGATCTACGCCGTCTTGGAAACATCAAGACAAAGGAGGCAGTCAAAGCTGCACTGTCGGTGGTCGCGGGCCAGTTCCTCGTTGGTTCTGGTGCCACCTGGGCGGGTTTGTGGTATTGGCGAGAGGGCAAGATTGCTAGTCTTTCTAGGGCGGGCGGTAACACCGAGGGTGCGCTGGACCTTTGATTTATTTTTCCAAGTGGAATTTGCGGATGGAATCTATATCCTTGTCCTACGGTGTGAAGTCTGCTTTGCGCTATATTACTAGACAATGTGTGGGGATACGTATATAACCATATAACGCTGGAACTAAATTGTTCGAATGTCCGATTATTTGCCATAGCCCAATACAGCGGGACAGTCCTTAAACAAGGCCGTAGCCAACCAATCCGCCGACAGGCTTCGTATATCGATTCCTACAGATGCTTTCCGGTGGCGATGAATCCCACACCGGTTATAATGGTCAAAAGTTGGGGAAAGATATTATCTTTGTAAGACGGTTTAAGCGTACGGCGGTTGGTGTTACCTCACTAAAATCAGGCCCTATTTTTGAGGTTGTAGCTACGCCTACGGCGCAGCCGTAGCTAGTTCCAAAAATATGTAGCTCTAAGTACCGACCCATAAAAAGACCTACAGAAATTACGAACCTCAAAATAGGGCCTGATGGTACGGTACAAAATATTAGGCGCCATATCGGCACTCCTATACAAATTTTCGAAAATTTATTTAAAAAACTTATAAATATAATAACGATAAAATATTTAATAAAAAAAAGTTTTTATTTTATATATAACTTTATAAAAGTTCCTAATTATGCAAGGTCGAATAAGTTCAAGCCTTATTTTCCAGGCTGAGCTAAATACACAGAAAATTATTACACGATATAATTTGTACGATAGATATTATACCCAGTATCTTCGAACACGATAACTAATTAATAGTTTCACGGTTAGGATAGATGGATACCTTGGTCCTATAAAGCCTTACTCTGAAGCCGACTGCTGGACCCCGTAAGCACGCAATTTCTCGACTAATGTCGGCTTAGGAGGCTTACATACGTAGTTGCCGATAAGCTTCGACCTTAGTAAACCTTATACGCGTTAGCTGGTTCGGCAGGGTTAAACAATATAACTCAGAAGATATTAAACTTTACGCGGTAAACCTTAAGGATAAACCTTAAAGGCAAACCTTAAAGGCAAACCTTAACGGCAAACCTTAATTACGCATAAAGGCTGGCATCTTTCCGAGCCCTCGCCAGTCTCGATCGTTCCCACAGCACCTCGAGTTACCCAAAAAACACCATACCACGCAAGTCCGAATATGCAATACCGGTAATCCATGGCCGCAGGACTACCACTGAAACCGTCTTATTAACGGTACAAAATTACCAAAAAATTACCGGACGAGCTAAAATTATCGATATTACTGTCGATCCAAAAAATCTTTCCCAAAATGATCAACTTCGGCTTTTAAGCTTCGGATACGATTTGATTTACGAGAATGACGGTAATCGATCTTTATAAAAGCGTATGCCGGAAAGTATAACGACTATAACGAAACTATTAGCGAAACTGGAAAAGGAAGATAATAGCAAGCTTAAGAACTTCGAAGTTCAAATTTTGGAACGATACAAAAAGAATTACGAACGATAGTTTGCCCGGCTGCTCCGGGTTGCGAAAACCACCCAGAACCTCGATAAGAATCGACGTAAATAGAAGCTACGAGGGGAATGGGTTTAGTAAAGCCTAGGAATTAAGGTAGCAATCTATCATTTTATCCAATTTTATCTACACGGTCACGTCTCCTCTAGGGAGAAAAGTTCCTAATTATAGATATAACTTTTCGATCAAGGCTGGATTAGTAAAGATATTAAAAAAATAAGTTAAAATTTTAATTATCGATAAACTTTTTATTTAAAATACTTTTTTAATTACGATAACGTAATTATTATACATAACATTTTGCCATAAGTTTTTTAAGGGTAACTTAATATGGAAAAAGCCCGTTTAATTATTTTTTATACGTACGGATTGTAGTTATTACGTCGTAGTTAGGAGGGCGTTCCGGAGCTGGCTGACCCTAACCTTCTTATGGTTACGACGTAACAATTACAACCCGTACAGCCGAAAAAATTGATATACGGACTTTTCTCATACAGGATATACTAAGGAAGCCCGGTGTATAATAACGCGATCGATGGTTGTGCTGTCGCAGCCATGAGAGCGTTGCGGTCGCCTATTTCCCAGACCTAAACTTGGCTATATTGGCTACAATTGCCGTCTCAAAAAATTGAAAAATTTCCTATATGTATGTTAGCCTTCCTTGGACGTATATGTAAAGTTATATACTTGTCGGATTTAATCTAGTTGCGTAATAATATTTTTTAAGTGTTATGGAAGAAAAGTTAATAATTTTGATAGCGATGCCAAGAACGAGGCCTATTTTTAATTCATAAAACTTTATAAAATTTTGGTATAAAAACAAAATTAATAATTATTAGCATTATTTTAAATTTGCGTAATAATTAATATTAAATGTTAATTATATAATTTCATTATTTTGTTTGTAATAAACAAAATATTATAAATATATTTTTAACCTTTAATTAATTCTTTTCATTTATCCGTTTATTTAGGATTAAAATAGGTTTAAAAATTGATAATTTAACTTAAATTAAAACATTAATATCAGCAAAGATTTATAAGATAAATTATATTTTTATTTAATATAATATTTTTTAAAAAGCCGTAAATATATATTCTGTATTTAAATACAGTATATATACGTTGTTTTATAGATGTATATTCGTTATATAATAAAAAATAAAAAGTTTTCGGAATTTAGTAAACGATTACGAAAATGTCACCTTATTAAAATTTTATAACTAAATTTTTTAATAAAAGAATTTAATAATAATGTTAAATGTAACTAAATTTTGTAATCGTTTAATAATACATACTAATTATAATTGTTCGCGAAGATTATATAGGATTATTTTGCCATTAGTATAAATATCGAATTATTATATTATTTTTATAAAGTTAATTATATTTTAAAATAGTAATGTATTCGTTATAAGCGTTTTAAAGATTTATAAATTTTGTAGCATATATATAATTAATGTTTGTATATATTTCGCCTTATATCTTTTTATAATCTTTTTAATAGTAAAATCTTTTTATTTGTTATCTTTTAAATAGATTAGCATTAAATTATTAAATGTGTTATTATATATTAATTAAAATTTATTTTATCGTAATAATTTATCATTATCGTAAATACGTTTCGCACGTTATATTAAAATTATTTATTGTATTTTATTTTTAACTATTTTAATTTAAAATAATTTTTAAGTACTTTTACTTTATTATTTTTTAATGTTTTATCGTAAATAATATCATAATCGAATTTCAAAAGGGTTATTACGTAAGTTAATTATTTTTCGATTAATTTTTATACCGTAAAAAAGTACGTAATATTTTTATAATTCGTATATATTTTAAAATAAGATATAATATTTCTCAAATAATATTTAATGGTTTAAAAACATTAATCATAGTTAAATATTTTTGTTCAAAATTAAGTAATTTATTTTAGCTTTATAGAAAAGATAAAAATAAAGAATAATTAAATAACATGTTTTTTAATTATTTCGCTATCCGATTATAAGTTTTAAAGCGTAATTCGAAATATCGAGTTTTAGCTTAATTAATCGTTTTAAATAATATATAATTAAAACAAACTTCTTAATTAAGGCGTTTTAAGTTTATGAAAACGGTTTTTTTTTAATGTTTATCTAAATTAATAAACTGTTTTAAATAAGTTTTATTAATAATATAGGTATTTTATTACAGTTATAAATACACCTTTTATAATAATTAGCGAGTTCCAAAAATATATATATAAAAAATTGGTTAATAAGCTATATTAGATTTTTAATTTCTGTAAATCTTTTATAATCTTTTTTTATGTATTTAAAGATAATAATATATCTTAAATATTTTACGATTTACGTATAGAAAATATTCTTTTTTGATATTAAAAAAGATTTTACCATTTTATCAGACTTATAAAACTTTATTAATGTATTTTTTATGCTTTTTCTATATTTTCGAATAAATGAGGATATCGTTAAAATATTATATAACTAAAATATTTTAAATATTTTTGTAATATATAGTTAAGTATTCGTTAAAAGGTTACGGGTACGTTTATAATTTCAAAAATTATAACAAAATATTTTAAAAGTTCGTAGTAAATCTTAATGGTTATTTTTTATGTTTAGTAAGATTTAATTTATATTTAATTACATTCTTTCTTAAAGTTTAAAAATATAAACCTTTTTATTTTATATAACGTACTATATAAGTTTGTCGCGTACATAAACTTATTGCGCGTTTTTCGGCATCTCGTAATAATAAAATTAAATAAACTAATTATAAAGTTTTAAATTAATTTTAATTAATCGGATTTGTTTTCGTTAAACGTATTTAAAATTTCTTTAAAAGTACGCCTATTATATCCGGGCTTACTGCAAACGTTATATTTCCATTCTTTAATTTAACCCTTTTACAATAATTACCGTTAGCTGTTATTAACTGCATTTCTTCATCACCTTTTTCTTTTTCGGCTAAAAAGAGTTATTTTTATTTTTATAATGTTTATTTAAAATATAATTCGTTTTCGGAAATTAAACCTTTTTCTTTCCGAAAAAAGCGGCTTTATATAGTAATAATACATAATCTTTTATTATAAAATTATTTAATTTAAATATTTTTGTTAACGCATTTTTTAATAATTCTTAATATTTCTTTATTAATATTATTTTTATTTTATTATGTTAAGTATAATTTTAAGAGTTTTTATAAAAGATAAAATAAAACCGGCGAACGTTAACGAAAAAACACTCCAGGTAAATATAATTAAAAATAGTTTTAATTTGAAAAAAATATTATTAAGATCGAATATAATAAGGGCAGCTTTTCCGAATCCAAATATAATATTATCCAATTTTATGGTAACTTTAAACGCGTTATAAAAGTCGGGGAGAAATTTCTTTTTAGTAATATAAATATAATAACGTATTATTAAATTTTTGATATATAACGAATAATCACGTTTTAAAATAAAATATGAAATCTATTAAAAACTTAAAGCCGATACGAAAAATGTACGCCTATATAAAGCCTAATAATATCGTAATTAACTTAATATCCTTAGAATATTAGCGAATAATAACCTCTATAGCCGTTAAGGATAAAAAGAACGTTTCGAACTTTTTAATACGCTGAATATATTTGTTAAAATACTGGATTTATTCGAAACTTGATATATCTTTTTATTTAGTTATTATTACTCAACGTAATTTATAATTAATTCTTTATAGTAAGTTATTACGCTATTAAAACTTTAAAAGATTTGCTTTTGTTTTAATAATAAATAACAGTATAGCTTAAAATTAAAAATAAATAATTTAAATAATTTTAGGACTTTTTTATATTTATTTAAACTTTTTATACATTTCGGTATTGTTGATTATAATGGGCGTTAATATAAAAAGTTTTATTAAAAGTTTAATTACGTTAAAGTTATAAATACCTTTTTTATAATATCGTATATTTTAATAATACCTTAAATAAACTTAAATTATTTATAAGATGTTTTGAAATTTCGTATAAAATTCGTTAATAATTAATCTTTTAAGTTTAACTCGTTTAAACTTTCTTTTTATCATCTAATAAAGTGCGATATTGTTATAATTATAAAACTTAGCTTATCGGTAAAATGTTGGAGAATATGTCGATATTTCTGATAAAGGGCTTTGATTTACGTAACCGGTTCGAAGGGGTTTAATATTTCGAATTAGTCGAATAAAGACCATGGTTTTACGAATATAACCAAATTCGATTATTCATAAATCGATCGAATCAATTCAGGTATTTCGAATTAAGATAAATATATATATTTTTATTATTTCGATAATTTAAATAATTTTAATTTATAATAATAATTATTTTTTTAAATTGTTTACGTTTATTTATTATTATTAGAGAAAGTTAGTATTTTATTTTTTTAAATTTTACGATCTTATTATAGCTTTAAATCTTATATTTAAATGTAATAATTAAATAAGTCACTAATTATGATATATATTTTAAATCTTTATTCCGTAATTCCTTTAAATGTTAAATAATATTTAAAATATAAACAGAAAATAACTTTAAATAAAACTTATTTAATTTAAGTATAAATTTTAAGCGTTCTAAAATTATTTTACAACCATTAATTGAATTATTACGATTGATAAAATTAAAGTTTAAAAGCCCGAATTTTACGACAAAAAATATTCAATTTGTCTTTTTAAATTGAAATATATTTATAGTTTTTAAAATTAAAGAATTTGCAAAATTAAATTCATACTCTAATAACCTTATTTATTATAAACGCTATAAATTAATTAAAAATCCAAAAAGTACGGCAAAGAAATTAATTCAGAAGTTTTCGCATATAATATGAATTTCGAAAAGAAATTTCGATATAATTTTATTAATTTAAACAAAAAACTAAGCGTAATAAAAATTTTTTCTAGATTTAATGGAAGTTATTTATTTACATCTCTTATAACATTTAAAAATTTAACCGTCAAAGCCGGATCTGGAAACGATGCAAACGATATTATAATTTGTATAATATATAAAAACGTTAAAAAAATATCAAAGCCGTATTAATTAAAGAAAAGTGAATTATAAATTCTAATAAATATATTATTAAGGCCTGAATAATTAATAACTAATAAAGTAAAAAACGATAAAAAGGGATATTTTGTAATAAATTAAAAAAAAGGTATTTTATTTTTAACTTTTTACGACATACATTTAAAATTTATAAAATAAAGAACTATTTAATAAATAAAGAGCTTAATCATTTATCACAATTAAGAATAATGAAAATATATTACGTAAAAATATAGAGACTTAAATAATTGTGGTAAGACATTTTAATTTCCGCAAATTAATACCGGAAAAGAATTAACGATAAAAAGATTATTAACATAATTCGTATTCGAAATTTTTTATTAAAAGTATTCTAGAAATTAAAAATAGCTAAAAGGTTACTTTAAGTAATAATCAAAAAAAAGAAAAAATTTTCAAATTAATTTTTAATAAATAACTTAATAAGATAAAGGATAAAAGAATAGAAAAATATATTTTCTCCCCTAGTTATAACGATAATAAAAAAAACAATTTAAAAATATTTAATATTTAAAGCAAAGGATATTAAAACTAAAACTGATATCTAGGCTTAAAAAGGTTTAATCGATAAGGAAAGTTTTATATTATTAATTGTACAAAATTTTTATACAGAACATACGAAAATTTAAAAAAGATCTATCGTATAATAGATTCTCCAAATATAATAGAAAGTTTTAATTTAAATAATTTTATAATTAATAGCTCGAAATAACAAAATTGATACCAATATTTGCAAAAAGTAATAACATAAACGAAATAAATAACTTAATAATATTTAAAAGTAAATTAAAAACCTGTTAACTTATAAAAAACCTTTTTAATTAGTACGATTATTAGGATTATTAAACGTAAAAAACGTTAATTTAAAAGATACAAACAAATATTACAAGAAAATACTTTCGAATTTACAACTTTAATTAACGTTTATAAAGAATGTAATGGTTTTTTTTTAAAAAAAAGTGTTCAAAATAAAATATATTACTAAAAATTCCTTTTTAAAACTAAGTTATTACTTGAAATATTACATTATGCCGATAAAATAAACAGTTATAATAATTGAGAAACTTAAATAAATAAGTTTTAAAACACTTTATAAGGTATAAAAATAATTTAAAAAATTAATGTCCTTTATATAAAAATGGGAAATATATAGAGGGAAAGAAAATAATAATAATATTTTAAAAAGATTGACTACGTAATAGAAACAGTAAAAAAAGAATTAATTTTAATTCAAATATATTTTAAAAAATTAGATACTTATATAATAAATTAAGAAAATATGGCAATAAATTATATCTTTTAAAAAGTAGAAATAGATTATAATTATTATAACGCATTAAAGAATTTTTTATGAGGTTAAAAATGCTGGAAGTAAAGGATTGAATTATAAAAACTGATACATTAAACGTAAAATTAATTACTTTAAAACCTTTATCGAAAAATAGAATTATTAACTGCGATATTATTTTAATAAGAAATTACTATATAAATTTCTGATTATTATAATTAAAGCAGTGCAATTTAAATATTAGTTAAGAAACGGACTAAATAAACTTAATATTTAATTAAATAGGTTAGTACACATAAGTATAAAGATACAATAAAAACTTTATTACTTAAAAAGAAAAAATATATAATAAATAAAAAGCATATTAAAAGAGTACGACGTAAAAAGATAGAATTTAACATATAATTTCGATAAATAAATAACGATTTATTATCCAAATTTCCTTTTTAAAATAAATAAATAAATTATTAATATAGTATTATGATTATAAATGATCATTTTAAAAAGAAGCTTAAAATAAAAATACGAAATAATTATTTCTCTCTTATTTATAACTTAATTAAAACAAAATTAAAAGTATTACGTAGTTGTTTCGAAAGAATTAAAAAAAGAACTATATTTAATGTTTTAAGGTCTTAGCAAAATATTTAGAATTTTTCTTGTAAAAAGAATTAAAAGTTTATAATTAATTATTAAATATAAATAAATCAACGATAATATTATTAAAGATTAAACTTTTTATTATTAATTGTTAAAATAAAAAGCTATTTATACGAAATAAAATAATTCATGTTTTTAAACTTGAGCAAAAGATATAATCAAATTCCAATTATTTTAAGTAAGAAATAAAAAGTAGATTTTAAAATTAAGAAGAGATTTTTTAAATGTTGAATTATATTTTTCGCATTTATAAACGCACTGGTAACCTTTTAACCAATAATTAATTATATATTACGAAGGTATTTCAGTATTTCGCTTTTATATTAATTTAACGATATGTTAATTCATTCGAAAACTAAAAAAGAATATTTCAAACATTTGAAATGGGTTATTACCATTGAGTATTTTAAAATAAACTTTATAAAAATTATTGCATTTAAAAACAAATATAACTTTTTAAACGTTAAGAAAGTATAAGCATTTTTAAAACTCCTAAATTATAACAAAAAATATGTAATTGGAGCAAAATGGTTATATTATTAATAAAACTTATTAAAAAAGTTTAGAAAATATTAACAAAATTGAAAAAACTTTCTAAGAACTTAAAGACGTCCTAGTTCATAAACTAATATTAATTATATACAACTTAAAGCAACTAATTAGGTTAAAAGCCGGATTTCGGATTACGCCTTAAAAATAATAATCGGATATCGAAACGATTAAAAAAAGCTTTGTTTTATTATCTTTTATTTTTATAGAATATATAAAGCCAAATAACATTACTTGGTATATAACAACGAATTCTTAATCATTATTAACGTTTCCAAGGATTTTCTGTATGATTTTAAAAGTAATATATATTTAATCAAGGTCTATACGAATTAGCAAAATATTATATATATTTTTTACGATAAAAATATTAACGTGCCACATACGCGAATCTCGCATACAAACAAGTCGCGCGGATTTTGCACCTTATTATAACAAATTCAAATTAATTAATAATAACATATCGTATTGATCTAAATTAATCGGACTCTTTTTTGCTAACGTTTTTACATCTTCTTTCCAAGAACGCGCATTCTACCCAGACTTATTATAAACGCCACATTTCCGTTTCTTCGTTTTAATCCTTCTATAATAGCCTCCTTTAATTATTAATTACAGGTCTTTATTAAAGCTTTTTAAGCTACAAAACTTATAATTTTTATATAATAAATATTTCTCCTTTTTAAAAAAGTTTATTTTTAATCCTGTAATGTTTATTTAAAATATAATTCGTTTCACGCAATGGAGCAACTTCTTTCCAAAAAAAGAATTTCGTACAAAAATAATAGGTTACTTTTAAGAAAAGAATTAATCGACTTAATTCTTTTTAGTTTTAATGAATTGCCTTATTAATTTTTAAATATTTCTTTTGCAAATAACGTCCTTACTTTATTACTTCCTTAATATTCATAAAAGTGTTTACGAGCGGAGAACAAATAAAACCGGCAAAGGTTAACGTGAAAACGGTCGAAGTAAGCATAATTAAAAAACGTTATTAAAATCGAATAAAATAAGCCCCACTTCTACAAATGCAATTTAATATTATCGGACGTTATAATAACTTAAAACGCATTATGAAAGCGGCGAAAAGTCTTCTTTTATAATATAGGTATAATAGCATTATATTAGATTATCGATATACCGCAAATAAGTACGTTCTAAAATAAAAGAACAAAATATATAAAAAAGTTAAAGTCGATACGAAAAATACGCGAAGATATAAAACGCAGTAATATTATTATGAGCGTAATATTTTTCGAATTCCATTAAATAATAGCTTTTATAGCCGTCGAAGATAAAAAAACGTTTCGAACCTTTCCTACGCGTTTAAATATATTTATTACAATAATAAATTTATTCGAAATTAGATTTTATTATTATTAATTATTATTATTTAATATAATCCTTTAATCGGTTGCTAATTAAAAGTTATTATAATACTAGATTCCGAAATCATTATTTGTCGTTATAATAATAAATAACAATATAACTTAATTTTAAAATTTAAAGCCTTAATAGTTATAATTTCTTTTTTTAAATTTTTATTGCATTTATTTAAATTCTTTACGGTTTTTGCTATTAATAATTATTATGCCCCTTATTATAAAAAGTTTTATCAAAAATTTAGTGTCGGCGAAGTTATAAATATCCTTTTATAAGATACCGTATTTTACGATTGTAACCCGAATAAGCTCGAACTATTTTGAAACGTTTTTAAATTCTTAGATAAAACCTAGTAATAATTAATTTTCCGATTTAAAGGCGTTTAAACTTTTTTTTCCGTTTAACAAAGTTTGACGCTTAATTAATTTTAATACGTTTTATAACGAATTAAGCTAATAATATATTGGCTATATTTTTAACGTATTAAAGCCGGACAAAAACGTTCGCGTATTTAAATTAAGAATTCGGTCGACAATAAATATTTTTTCGGTCGGCGTTGATTTCGCGAATTAGGAATTATATCGGCTCGAATAAATTTGACGTGAATTCGGGTTTTTTTCAAATAAATCCGGGATCGTTATATATAGCATAAAGCTATTTATAACTAAATTGCGGTTTGCTTTTTAACTAAATAGCGAGATTTATTTTAACTTTTTTTTATTGGCCGTTTTATACTGTAATGTTGAAAAATAAACGTTTAAAGTTAGTTAATTAAGATGGTAAAGAAAACGCGAAACTTGTTTATATATTTAACTTGCTGATATAATACGTGAATCGGAAAATAATTACGTAACCTAAACATTCTTTTTAAATTCGATTATATTATTATATATCGCAAAAGATGAGAATATAGAAAAGTAAACGGATTTAATAAACGAAATACATTAAAGAAATTTAAGCTTAAAATTTAATAAATAACTTTCGATATAATATGCGAAAGGTATTTACGATAACAGTAAATTATTGCGATAAAAAGAATTTTACCTAGGCTCTATTCTTCATCGGAGTCTTCAAGACTCCGATTAGATTTTGGTGGCGCGCACGGGCCGCGCGCCGCGACAGGGGGGGTAGACTTCATTTAGCCCCGCGGGAGGTAGACTCCAATTGCTTCCCGACCGCTAACCGCGCCGTTCAAGCTGGGTACTTGGGAAATACGGTGAGACGGATGCGGTGCCGGAGTTTGGAAGCCGTGCGACGTCTGGAAGGTAGGTAATTCTGCGGCGAAAGGAAGTTGGAACGTAGGATTGATGGGGGACGGCAAAGCGGAGGCGGACGCATTAGCGGGGCGCGAACGCGCGAACTGGGCGTACGGGTAACGAATTACGTTTTAATATAATATACGTATAATAAAAATACGAAAAAATATAATTTAATAATTATAATTATAATTATAATAATAATAATAATAATAAAAATAAAAAAATAAATAAATAAATAAATAAATAAATAAATAAATAAATAAATAAATAAATAAATAAATAAATAAATAAATAAATAAATAAATAAATAAATAAATAAATA
>QJOA01000963.1:962-18152 GCA_004155915.1 Monosporascus sp. CRB-9-2
CCCCCCCCCCCCCCCCCCCCCCCCCCCCCCCCCCCCCCCCCCCCCCCCGCACATTCCATACATGGGTATTCTATCGCGCGACAAACCTCCTCTCCGCAGCCCGGTCCGGCTAAACTACCACTACGTAGGGCGTGGTCGATACCAAGATCGCTTGCAACAGATGGTCAGACACTGACTGGTATTTATGTAGATGGATAGATAGACTATTATATATGGCCGTCCACCAACGAAACTCCCATATCAGGCCCCCCCATGAACCCTCACGCGTAGAAACCATCTAGCAGCCATGACGACTGAAACACATCACCACCACCAAGACCAAACCGTAAACGAAGCTATGCCGTCAGACGGGCCATAAAATACCTAGCTAACCCATAAGGTTAGAGAGAGAGAGAGTGTGTGTGTGTAATGAACCCATAGCACAACCACAACACTGCGTAAGTAACCAGCCATCGCAGTCCAGCAGTCCGTTCTCAGCTGCCTAGTCTTCCTCGGCGCATTCCTAAGAACTCCCCCAGAAATAGGCGCCGGTCGACCAGGACAGTTGCTCGTCCGTCTCTGAGGCTTACATACATACGAAGAAGCTCCATGTGTAGATGTAGGTACCTACCTATCTTAGGAGGCCCTGCCTCTCCCGGTTAGCTAGTTACACAGTTCTGTAACTTGTCCTTCTGCTCTTCGGCTACGTAATAATTCCCGTATCCCGGGATGCATCGGGCCTTATCCCGGACCAGCATCCCGCCATCATACGGGGAGCATATTAGTTTAGATCCCGGCGACACGTACACTCCCTCATACACTCCCACACCTATGCGCACGCCAACTAACGACAAACGTCACATATCGCGAACACTCCACGTACAGCCAACCCCGGCGACGAAAGTGAGGCCTTCTCCTTTTATGTTGTCGTCTTTCCGCTCGGCGCTTCAATTTACCCGGGGCACGAGATGATTTGACTTGATCATGGCTTTCCTCTTGCGTTTCTTTTTATTTCCTTCTAATCCGTAGATACACGGGGCCGGCCATGGAACGTACGGATAGCGCCCGTAGCGTCTGGTTCACCACCGGCCCCTATCGCGGTCAATACCGCCTTATATCTACAGGTGGGCCGACTGACCGTAACTCCTGCCTTGTAAGCCTCCTCCCAGATGTGAAAATCACACGCGAGAGGTGTAGTGTTCCCATGCCTACGCACACGTAGGTGAGTCATGCTCTTCCTATCGACATGATCAACGAAGCCGCAGCGACGACTAGGGCGGGAACGCCCGTGCTGTGACAAATAATGTTCTGTGAGCACGTCCAGTATCCTCCTCATACTTAGCCTGATGCCCCTTTTAAACAGCAAGGGGCACTGGCCTTGAATTTTCATTGGCACCCTATACCCTATCACCGCCTCCCCTCATCCGACCTTGACTCCTGCTTGGGCGCGATGCCACCAGGCGCCGGGGGGGCCGGCGGCGGCGGTTGTCCGTCTCCAGGAGTGGGTTCTGGAGGTACGGCTTCGCCGGGACCAGGTTGTCTCTGAGGCACGGGAACCGTCATGGGGCCCAATGGTACCTTCATTCGGTCCGGCAGGGGCTCGCCGCGAATGACTTTCTGGACTTCGTCCTTGCTCAGCGTCTCGTATTCCACAAGAGCCTTGGCCAGCAGGTCCAGCTCTTTGCGGTGCGTTAGTAGGAGCTGCCGTGCTCGCTCGTAAGACTCTTTGAGAGTCCGTTGTACTTCGGCCTCAACTGCCGCGCGCGTCTCGCTGCTCAGGGTCTCGTATCGACTCCCGAACTCCATATTGCCTAGCTTTTCAGACATTCCAAACCTGGCTATCATGTTGAAAGCAACGGAAGTTGCGTTCTTGAGATCCTAAACATAACGTTAGTGAAATTCATGAAAAGGAAGCGGGGACTAGAGGCGACGTACAGAAGAAACACCGCTGGTTACTTTGTTGGGACCGTAGACAATCTCCTCTGCAAGCTTGCCGCCTAGGGATATATCTATGGAGGCCAGATAGTTTTCGGTCGTGTAGGAATATTTGTCCATCCCCGGCAGCATTGCGGTATGCCCCAAGCTGTAGCCACGGGGAAGAATGGTTACTTTGTACAGAGAGGTACTCGACTCTTTAGTGAGCAGGTTGACCAAGGCGTGGCCAGCCTCGTGATAAGCTGTCATTTCCTTTTCTTCGGGACTAATGACCATGGTCTTTTTCTCGGCACCCATGATGACGCGGTCTTTGGCCCAGTCGAAGTCTTCCTTCCTCACGGACGTAGCTTTGGCCTTGCTCGCATGAACCGCAGCTTGGTTGACGATGTTCTCCAGCTCAGCACCAGACAGACCGGAGGTCAACTGTGCGATAGCCTGTAGGTCAACATCTTTGGCAGCCCTGATTTTCTTGGCGTGGTGCTTCAGAATAGCAAGACGACCGCGCACGTCGGGCAGCTCGACGCTGACATGGCGATCGAAACGGCCGGGACGGGTAAGGGCCTTGTCCAGTAACTCCGGGAAGTTCGTCGCGCCGATGATAATAACACTGCTGCTCTGATCGAAACCATCCAGTTCGGTGAGAAGTTGATTGAGAGTCTGCTTGACGTAAGCCGCATCGCGCGCATTACGACGACCGCCAATAGCGTCGAGTTCGTCGATGAAGACTATGGCGGGAGACTTGGCCTTTGCGGCGGCGAACAGTTCTCGGACTCTCTTAGCGCCGACACCCACATAAACCTCGTCGAACTCGCTGCCGGACATATAGAAGAAGGGGACACCAGCCTCGCCGGCGACTGCTCTCGCCAGGAGAGTCTTTCCTGTACCGGGTGGACCAACCAGTAGGATACCCTTCGGCAGTTTGCCTCCGAGCTGGGAGAACTTCTCGGGGTTACGCAGAAACTCGACCATCTCTTGCAGCTCTTCCTTGGCCTCGTCAGCACCATGGACATCCGAGAAGCGGGCCTTCTGCTGCTCGGCCTTGACCTCGCTGTCCACCTTGCCACCTGGTCGCTTCAGAACGCTCATGCCTTCAATGAGCATAGTCACGACGATCAGACTGAGATACGTGAAGAGACCGAACCAGAGAAGGAATTTGACCCAGCGAAAGATAGTGCCACCTAAAGTCTCGTCAACGACAACATGAAGAGGACCCTCCTTGGCGCCGGTTCCCGTGTTGTCCTTTGAGACAGCAAGATTGCTCCCGCGAGAGTGAGCAGCAAGAGCCTGAGTGACAGCTTGGATCTGAGTGGGCGTCAAGTTACCGGGTAGATTCTTAACCGTACTGTCGATATCACCTTGCGGGAGTCCTTGGCCACCGTTGCTGCCCGTCAGCATACCCAGAGCCTTATGGTAGGCGTCGGTGCAGGCAGCGTTCGAGGCGAAGCGGTTGGATTGGTACCTCTCGATGACAATGGCTGGCATATTGGCTTTGAGAAGAGCCTGGTAGAATGCGTTCTGAGCGGTAGCACTTGACGGGTTCCTGTTTGCAGATTCTTCCATGTGGGCAAGGAGATTCCTAGACATGCCACCGGTCTGGTAGTATCTTTGCTGGGGTACGAACGGCCTTGCGAAGGGGCTTGGAGACGGACGGGATGCGAACAGTGCGGAAGCCGACATGGGGCGAAGAGCGAGACGTTGCGGATACATCCTTCTGGCTACCGGGTTCGAGGCAAGCAGGGCGGCGCGGTGCATAGTCGAGATGGAGGACCGGATGTCGAACGGAGTGGAGACAATGTTGTTAACCGAAGGAGCAGAGATGAGACTTGCGTCGAAACGAGCATCGCGGAGGAATTCGGGCAACTGGAAGCGCGGTCGGTCTACGGCAGAAGGCTCGCGACGATGAGTCTGGACACGGAGAGATCGGCGGGGGGACTCGAGTTTCGGAGCGCCGGACGCGTTGGAGACCTTCAGATCCAGGCGCGGAGCCCTGAATGGCACCATCAAAGTATTGGCGATAGACGGCCAGAGGTCGGTGGTCGCGGCTGCGATACCCGCAAGAGCCGACGTCTGGAACGCCATGATGGCGGCGACGATGGAATGCGTTACCCTTGAGCACTCCCTCCTAGCCTGGCGATGATGGTGATTCTATCGACGCTTATAATGCCTTTGGTTGCGAAAATTGTTCGAAGTCGAAAACGGAGTTGGAAGAAGATGGCTTACGCCAGTGACGGCATCAGAAAAGAGTATTCTAGAAGGAGGTCGATTTGTGATATCCGACTACGCGAACGACGTTGCCATTTTCCCAATAAAGTACACCCACGTATACAAAGAAGCGAAATGGGGGAGCTGAGGAGTACCTAATGGATCTTTGGAGTAAAGTTGAATCCAGAGTTGTTTGTCAATGTCAGATGACTCTCTCCCCCCAGGACCGGCGGCGAGGCAGAACGAAAATCGCAATCCTATCAACGTCAGTCGATGCCGCCTTCCCTGCGGTTGCGGCTGCCACTTTCGCCGCTTATCGGCCAATGGAAGTTCCGGCTCCGACCGCCGCAGAGGGATATCTGCGCTAATCTCGTTTAGTGCTAGCTTCAGGATGAAGCATTTGGCGGTGCGGTAGCTACGTATTCTCGTGAGGAGAAACCGCGTCCATGACACAAATAAACCGCATATTATTAACAAAATCAGGCGTTTAATAACTTTCAACTTTAAATAATACCCTCCTAGTTATTCTACATTATCTCCCCGGGTGTGATGAGGTTACACAGTAACCGGTAGCGGCAAAAACACTGATCTAAAACAACAGTATAGTCCATAAAATATTGAATTCGCGTTATTTGGCTCGCTACGAATTGCCCATTTGTATTCCAGACTAAACCGACAATGCAGTTTTCGGTTAGTATGTGACTCTCTCGCACCCAGGGAAATAATGCAGAATATTTTCTTTTATTGTGATCTTAAAACAACGTTATTCGGCATAAGGTTGGAGGATTACGAAGTTGTTGCCATGTACGGGCCCACGGGGTCAGGGGCTAGCGCCCCTTACGTAACCTACCCCTCCCCCATGGCTGCCTTGCTATCTTGATACTATTATGCAAGAGCCTGTGGCGTTTATACATCTACGGGAAGGACATGAGTCTGTCCTGTGTTAACCCTACCCCATAGGAATAGATTGGTTCTGCCTAGCCTGTAAGCCCCCATGTAACGGTGGTAAACTCGATAGAAAGCCCTGGTAATTTATAAATTTCAACGAAATAACTAAATAACAATTCTCCCTTAGATAGAACTTAGCTACTGTTGGCCGTTATTACCAATTGCCCCAGAATCCAGGGCAAGAGTAGTAAGTTTGCCAAAGAAATAGGAATTTCGAAGGGCATATAATGCCTGATATATACTGCGCTAACTTAGGCTTTTGCCAGTCCCGATACGCAACCCCCTATATCAACCAAGCCTGTCGCCTTAAGGGCTTTGTCCGTAGTCACGATATTAACAAATAAGTCTACCCGCGTAAAGGACCGTTGTATTTCGAGGATCAGATCTCCTGACGGCCATCCCGTAGACATTAAACATAGGCAATCTAAGTCTGAGGGGTTTGTGTGCCCAATATCTTCTTGGAGTCTATGCCCCACGTTGACGGTGCTGCTTAGCTGTGAGCAATGACGTACCAAAAGACCCGTTAGGCCCCCCATTAAATCGCACAACTCATGTCGTGTCAGCTTGTTGCCTCCTACACAGCGCTGCCGTAACGAAAGCCCAACTCCTTCCCCTACGCGAAGGTTCTCGTTCAGTGACACCGAGATTCCCTCCATGAAAGCTAATATGCATGCAACCCCTACTCTACTGCCTGAGTCGCGTCTCCGTTAGCCTCCTCCGCCTTCGCCTTCTCGTCGTCCTTTTCTTTCGGCGTCTCGTTATCCTTATCCGTGGTGAGGCCTCTCCGGATCGCGAGCACGTTGTCCACGATGACGGCATCGATACCCTCCTTGACTTGGCGCTACGAGGACGTGTCAGCATCTATACGGCTGTCGAGCTACAATTGGACTGGGCGTATATTACGAGACTTACCTGGACTAACACGGGGTCGTTGTTCTGGCGGCCGTAGCTAACGCAGACGAGACCGCTCTGCTTGACAACCCGGACGAGGCGCGGGCTGTTGACGAACACTGCCGCCTCGCTGACGATGCCGAGGAGGTTCCAGCGCGTGGCGAACCGGATCGCCTCCTGCAGGCTACTGGCCCGGATGTCGCTAACCGGCGTAGTGCCCGCGTCCGTCAGGAACATGATGGGGATGCTGGGCTGCTTGAAGCTGAGGCAGAGGCAGATGTCCGGGTTGAAACTGCTGAAGATGATCTGCCGGCTCTTGGCCATGTCGTACACCTTGGTCAAGACTGTGTCGCAGAACGAGTTGAGCTCGATCGCGTACGTGTCCATGTCATGCTCCTCGCTCTCGAGGAGCATCGGGTATTTCAACTCGATGTTGAACCCGACGCTCTCCGGTATCTGCTTGAACAGGTCCTCGAGCGTGGCAAACGGCGCCTGTACGACATTGCCGCGAGTATTCGCCTTATACCCGGTCTTCTTGAAGGTCCGCGTGTACTTCATGCGTTCGTCGAGATCACTCCTAGTGTCTGCACCCAGGTTTACCGACATCGACCTCGGCCGGGATCCGGGCTCACCGTTCCGCACCGCCTTCAGATCATTCCTTTTCAGCTCACCGGAATCTCTGCGAGTTTTACTACTCGAGTCCTGGTTGACATGCAGAAATTGTTCCAGAGTCAGTGTGTGAACCGGCGCGTCGATGCCGGTCTCGCTGACTAGGAAATCATGATAGATGACGGGAACGTGATCCTTGGTTAGCTGCACATCGAATTCGACGTAATTCGCTCCTAGGTTCGCTGCGGCGATGAATGATGGCACCGTGTTCTCACCGAGCTGCAACGATTTGTTGGCAAGGAAGTTCTTGCCCAATCCACGGTGACCAAAGACCATAGTCGAGGTCAGCTTCTTCCAGTAGGTCTGTTGTGAATTGATTTCCATATTTGGGTGCGAGAAAGGATTTATAACCAGGAAGTTGAAATTGACAACGCCAATGACCTCAAGATTCGCTCCAATGATAGGCACACATACGTCGCCTTGAAGGCTTATACGCTGCGATCCAATAACCGGTCGAACGGAAGAGAGTAGAGCGACACCGCGGCCAATCTTGTTCTTCTCATTTCCAGAATACGTGGGGACGATGTCAAAGAACAACTTGACCTTAGATGCATCTTTTGCCGTGAACACGATCGGCTCAGTGGAGATGTTGTCCTGCACAGGCAGATCAACCGTGGTTGGCTCTTCCCCCGATGCGCCTTGGGCCGAGACCACCACGGACAGAGCTGTGTCAAGCTGGTTGGTATGCGCTTCGGCAAGCGGGACGTGGTCCAGCTTCACAGCATCGACGTTCTTCCGCGGGTCCATAGACCCCAGACTGACCATCACCAGGCTTGCATCTTTTAGATATCGATGGCCAAATGATTTGATGGGCTCTAGCGTGGCCCGGCTATTGGCGTCTGATCGTCGATCTTCCAGAGACGAAGTTTCCGTCGGCGACGATGACCTGGACTCCTCGGGGGCGGCTTGTGACTCGAGAGGTGGTGTAAATGGCTCCAGAAACTCTGCGATCTTCAAATGACCCCTGAGCGCCGCGTGCTCTTTGGCAGTCCATCCAAAAGAGTCCGTCTTACCAGCATCCCCTCCTGCATCCATAATCAGCTTGGCAATCGCTAGATGCCCGTCGACTGCCGCAATATGCAAGGGCGTGAAAGAAAAGGTCTTCTCAGCCACTTCCAAGTCGGCCTTTTGCTCTGCTGTGCCTTCAACGAGAACCTTGGCGCAGCCTTCGTGGCCGAACCTAGCGGCTAGATGGAGTGCAGTCTCCCCGTTCTCATCCTGCCAATTGATGTCTACGCCGGCGTCCACGAGCATCCTCACGATCGTAACGTAGTTTGACTTTGTTGCCATGGCCAAGACGGCGCTGGACTTCGTGATAGCTCTCCTCGCCTGCGTTCTGGCATCATTGAGTCCTTGCCAGTCCTCTCCTTTAAGAAGGCATTTTGTGGTTAATGGGTGGCCGCCAATAACAGCAAGATGCAGCGGTGCGTTGCCCTCTTTATCGTGCCATTCCGCTGCGTCGATGCCATGCTCGACGTTGAACTGCCCCCATTCTTGCATCTTAGCCATTATTATCTGGCAAAGAACAACGAAGCCGAACTGTGCGGCGTAGTGAAGAGGTATGCGCCCTAGAGAATCGCGGCTAGCCAATGCATAGCGCTGCTCAAGTTGGAGGCAGTCCAGAAGCCAGCATAATATCTGAACGCCCTCGTCATCCTTGTTCAAGAGGGTCGACTCCACTTCATCCGTACTCTCGGGTTTTGACCCTGGCAGCCCGTTTCCATTCACTGGCCCAACATAATGGTGCTTGACATGAGAACTGACAGGAAAGGGAACAGCATTAGCTTCGGCATCCCCAATGGCCGACGTCTTGGTCCGGCCGATGTGGATAACGAGGCGATGAATGCAGTTCCTTTCGTTGAGGTCGTCGGGCTCATTTAGTGACTTGACCTGCGTAAGCAGATAAGCAATACAGGCCTTAGCCCGGGTAGAAATGGATCGCTGAAGAAGGTTGAGTAGGAGTTGCTGGGAAGCTTGCTCGAGCGTGACGAGTTTTCCATCTGTCAGGCTGCTCTGCAATGTATCCACGTCATCGCTTCGAATGGAATTTTCGAGTTTGTCAAGCGTCGCTTGAGGAACACTTAGCATCGCTTTTGCGGTCGCCCTCCCGAGGGAACGGACAGATCGAGCGGATCTGTCTGACATGGAATCGTCGAAGTTCTGGGAATCCCCGAGAACTGAAAGCCATTTGTTGATTTCGTTAACCAGACGGGCGATGGTGATATCCTTCGCAAAAGGTTTGGGGTCCACCTTGGTTGTAATGTAGCGATGCTGAGCGGTGGAGTGGGCTACTTTCTTGTCGAGCTTTTTGGTGATCTTAACAAAACCTCTACGGTTGATCTCACCAAACCATTGGAGGTTCCTGAGCTGGTTACGCAGCTCAAGCAGCGCTCCCATGAGCTCTTCAACCTCGTGGTCATCCAAGTCGGCGGCTACTATATCGGGGCTCCTGCCGTACTTGTCCTGGAGAAGCTTGAGGCGGCGATGGGCCTCTGCGAACTTCTTGTTGTAGAACGAGTCGACATTTTCGAGATTACGATCCAGGGCGAAGAAAAACTCTGTCGGGTAGGGTTAGGGGATGGGGCCGCGCATCTACAAGGCCTCTAAGGAGCTAGCCCACCTGCCAGATCGACTTTCTCTCCTCTCTTCGCTGCCTCGGCCTCGGCCTTAATCAGTTTCTTCAGACCCTTATAGTCGATATAAAAGGCTGCCCATTCGGGCACCTGATTTCGGGGCAAACTAGAACATGCTTAGCTTTCAGGTAACACATTAAGACAGATGGGTTGGTGCTTACTTTCGTCCGAACTTCATGTTGTCCACGGTCAAATACAAATGTCTTAGGAGCGTGTGACACTTCTCTTTCCAGTGTATATACGGTGGTTTAGCGTCTGCGTCTATTAATCTTCCGCGGAGAACAAGAGCAGATATTCGGCACGTATGTCGATTCAAAGAGGGCTAAAGCAGATTGTATCAACTGGATTTCGCCTGCTGTCTAGGTGGAATTTGTAATAACCAATGAAAAGGAGTAACAATAAGGACACGAGGAAGGCAGTTCTACTCCTTAATTAGCATAGCGGTCTGGAATAATAGGAGACTCGGTAAAGTGAGGCTCGTGGACGCGTGTGACCATGGAACAAGGGGTAGAATCCAGAAGGGCCTACTGTACCTAAGAAAAGCCAGTGGGATCAATGGGTCGTTCACGCGGACAGAGCTCTTGCGCCATTGAATTATTTTGCGTGGGGACAATATACAGAGAGTAAGGGCCTCAATATATGCTCGAAGGGGGAACCGGTGATATCTATAAGTGTTGTATCTTGATCACGACATAAAGTTGTGGCGCTGGGAAGGAGGGGGGTAACGGAGATCTGCATTCCAGCTTTCTCTCTGTTCCTTGCTCTCCTTCGTAAGGTGTGATGCAATCAAAGGAACCAACGGATTTCAAGGGTCTTCCCATGTGGATACTTAGCCCCATAGTCTGGAGGGGGGCCTGAAGCTAGCACTGCTAGTCCGGGCAGGGGCCGAACTAAACTCTTGCTGTTCATTAGGTTGCCTCTACTCCTCGTTATCCTCCTTATCAACTCCACTCACCCATCCTCTCTTTACGAAGAAGTCAGGAACAAGTCCGGACAGACTCGAGTCAGTATCTCGAGAGCCAGTCATTCTCGAGGAGCTCCAGTCGTGGTTGGAATGCCCGTATCTGACTGGCCACTCCGGACAACCCTAATAATAGCAAACGCATCGCATGGCATCCCTTTGTGCCCCCTGATTGATTAGTACTGTAACTACTTGGGTAGTCTGGGGTTCGGTGCTGCTGTATCGTCCCGGGGCTGCAACGGTACTGCACCGCGACGCGGCCGGCGGGCTAGATGGATGCCACTGATTCGACGATGGCATTCATCACCAAGGTAGCCTTTTGGTACGGCTGGTACTGATGCACGCATTCACAGGGTTGGCGGGCGTATGATAGGGCAAATTTGTGGACAGTACAAGGGAATCCCGCACCGCAGTACGGAGCATGGAGCATACATACCTACATACACCATGTGTGGAGGAGGGACATTGCGCCACGTTGTCACTGTTTGTTTACCTATGAACGAGCTCTATACGCTTGGGCACTCACCGGCATTTCGAAGGGGAAATAACTCAGTTGTAAAATATACAGATATGTCGGCAGGTGTGGTGATTTGTTGAAAAAGCTTTGAAAGAGCTTTGGTGGCCCTGGCTTTGCATGAACAAAAGAGCCTAGGCTCTATCAGCCAAGGAGAAACCCCTTATCTAGCTAGTCCCAATCAGAATAGCACCCCAGACTGAAGAATTGCAACACTTCTGCCAAGAAGATATGTAAATCTTTTTCGAATACGGTACTGTATTCCTCGGATGTTTTATCACCGTGAATTTTAGATACTTAAGGTTGAAAGAAGGCAGTACTATTAGGTACGCATTTATGCCACACTTTAACAGTACATGAATGCTCCACTACCGAAGCGAAGCTGTATTCATCCAAGCCTCGCTCAGACGCAGCCAGTAAACTATTGCACGCCAAGTTGATAAGTCTTACATGGGTATCGTAAGAAAGCCATAGCTGAATCATACATAATATGCATTGTCTTATATACAATACCTGTCGCCAGTTTTAACGTGTCTATGTATGCGTTATATGAGTGCCTTAGAAGAGCGTTTGGCTCCGAAGTACTATACTCCATTTGACATCCGGCCTCTATCCTATTGCAGCGAAGTGTAGCACTGAGTCCTCCTCCGCTCGCAGATGCGGATCTGGAAGGCGCGTCACCGCAATCGGTCCAGCAAGAGTTAACTGCCGGCCGATTTCCCTATATCCAATCGCGCTTTGTGCAGGCGCTCGGCTCTCATCGGTCAACCCTTCGAGGACTCGAGTCGGCCGTGCGAGGGGATTTTCGTCGTGTGTCTCTGTTTCGACATACTGCTCCGCCCGTTGTTTCGTCTGAGTTTTAGGGGCCCGATGTTGTCTCCGCAGGTGGTAGTCAACAAGTGGCTTCAGTGGCATTGCATACCAGTTCGGATATCTATACCTCAGCGTTTTCTGCCTCTCTTTGCCCAAATATGAGAAGAGGAGGGTCCGGACGAAGTCCTCTGTATCCATGAGCCGCCCCTCCACTTCTCTGATAGAACAGCTATAGTTGGAATTCGCCGGCCGGTGGAAGGTAACTGCGCCAGGCGCGTAGAAGCTTGTGAGCACCTTCGGGCACATGTCCTCCCATTGTCCAGCTAGTCTGAGCCTCCTTGCAAGGTGTGGGTTCGGTACGTTTCGGATGAGTTGGGCCTTAATACGGCTTTGCGTTAGTTGGTCGGCATCTGGCTGTAAGCGCTCGAGGGCGTTTGCTACGGCTAGACATCGATCTTGCTGAAGAGGGTTTTCATGGCGTTCCGAAGTGAGAAGGCAACCTGGGTCAAGATCGAGGCCAGTCGCCATTTTGATCACTACCGCCTTTGCTTGATTTGCTAGAGCCTTTCCTCTCCTTTCCAGGTCTTGATACCGTTTATCAATTGAGAGCACTCTGGCGACCGTGTCATAACTCTGGAACGCTTTCCGGTCCCAGTGACTTGCGTCTATGATCTTAATAGCAGCATCGACACGGGTAAGCAAGGATCCAGTAGATTCAATAGTGTCTAACACCTTCGAGCATAACATAGCCGAGGTATGTAGCTCAAGCTGAATCTTGGTGCTGCTCACAAGGTACTGGAGGCGTTCGATAGATCTCGCATAAGCATCGCCAACGACGTCGGAGGCACTATGTAGTGGCAAGCCGCATATATGGATCAGCTTGGAGAGACTGTCGACTATCTTGAGAGACATAGCCGCTGTCGACTGCCGGAGCGAGCGATCGATCATGACGATGAATTTCTGCAGATGTTTAACGATACCTTTCACCATCTGGCGCGCCGTAGAGTGGTCGACAGCGGCCAAGCAAGCCGTGAACAAGTGATGAAGAGTCTGGATAGGGATCCAGCTTCCATTGCGTACGCACGCAATAAATATCATACTTGCAGCAGACACGTTCCCGTGGTGTAGCCATCCCCTTATAATACTATCAAAAACTTCGCTGCCCCTGTGAGCTCGTTCAACAAAAGCATTCTTGCGACTAGCGCAGTGCACCGAAGCCCATGTTAGCCAATCCTCGGAGTAGACCTTGTCTTTAGGGATAATGGAGAAATGTAGACCAGTGTCTCTGACACCTCTCATTCGCGCAATAACATCACGGAGACCTCCCATATCGCTTTTCCCGCGATAGTGATTTAAAAGGCAGACCATCGTCTGCTGGGTCGCAGGCCAAGCCGTCTGGTGGATATACGAGTCAATAACGACTTGGGCAAGGTCAGGTCGCAGGATACGGTTGAAGCCAGCAATGAGGGCGTTGTAGGTGTGAATAGTGGGTGGGTAGCTCGAGGTTAATAGGTTGTAACATATCCTGCCTACCACCTCGGTGGAACTGGATGCCTGGTTGAAGATGCGTCGGAGGGAGTCGCTCAGAAGCAGTCGTGTACTTCGGGATTTTTCAGGATTTGACGTCGGTTGCTCGTAGCTAGGATAATAGTTCCCTGTCCGAATCTCCTCGAGCTCCCTTAAAACGTCCTCCTCGGCCTTGGTGAACTGTCTACCGGCTCCTTCATGGTCGCGGCCTGCACCACTGTAGTGGATATGATTTTGCCCGAGTAAACCATCGACCAACCGCAAGACGGTATCGGTCGTCATTCCCAGTTGTTTGGCTGACTTAGGTTCCCGAAGAAGACATTCCGGATCATTCTCTTCCGCGGCGATTGTGGCTTCAACTTTTACCCAATGAAGCTGGTCTTGCATCCATGACGAACGACCAGATGGGCTTCGGGTAATGTCACACAAGGAAGCCAACTCTTGTAAGAGAGAACTGGTACGTTTCTCTTTCCTCCTCCTAGGGACTGGGCGCGTATTTGGCCTGTTAGAGACAGATTCCGAGGCCCCACCGTTCTTCTCAGGTTGTCGACTCGAAGTGCCTTCTTGAATAGCTACGGTGCTGAGTGCGGCCTTCGCCTTCTCGAGCTTGTCATCAAGCTCTTTCCTCTTGGCATCCTTCCGGTGGGCATCGATAATGGTTGCCGTGCCAAGTATAGTCGTATAGCATGCAGTAAAGATATCGGCGGGACTAACTCTTCGTCGCGACGCGGCAGTCGTGGAGCGGCGCACCAGGGTATTTGCTGTATATGAGCAGAGTCTACAGTGGCAGGACGACTGCACCTGAGCAGCCCGTGACCACATTGCATGCATGCCTACGCCTGGCTGTAGGCATGTCGATCGGATCAACAGATATGCTCAATTGGTCATCGTTGGCGCACGTCGTCCAGGGCCGGAGCTTGGTGAAGCAAATGGTGAATTTGGAAAGACATTAGATCGATTGATTCAGTGAACAGAACGACTCGGGCACCATGACGTTCCAGGTCAAGCAAGCAATGGTCCGAGCTTTACCGTCCCCACTTTCGTCTTCTCGGCTTGCCCCACATCCAAAAGCTGCTTGGCCGCTGTACTGTATCTTGAAGTCGATGCCGTTACGTATGTTCGATGCATGTGGGGTTATATCCATCCTGTCCTGATATTCGAGGCCTATGATGTGTTAAAAGGCTTCATGAGAACTCTTCAGTATGTTTGCGCTGGTTCTTACTGCTGAGTTGAACGGGTAGGTAGCTAGAACTGTTCTACGTACGCTGGGACCTACCGTTAACATGGATTTCTAGGGTCACCAACCTTCGGCCCCAGGATACTGCTGAGACCCCCTTCTGGTATACCTTCACAGTCCAATGTACATCATGCCGAGAGACTCACGGAAACCCGATCGCCGTGAGCAGGTTTGTATGAGACGAACTCAAGGCATCTACTACCCCACCGTGTCATAGACTAATAATGTTTCAGGAAACCAACGAATTAAGCGGGAGTAGAGGCGAGGCCAACTTTGTATGGAAATGCAAGAATTGCAAGGTTAGTCCAATGGCTTCGAGTAACATGACTCGTTGCTTTATTGCTTATCCCTTTGTTAATACGGATACCAGCGAGAGTCGTCTGCTTCCATCAAAACCGCACCCAAGCCGTATGAACGGACAGAACCACCAAAAGGACAAACCATCATTGAGTTCGACTGCAGAGGCCTAGAGTTTACAAACTTCTCTCCAGAGGTGAGTTACTGTGAAGCGATAAATTAGACGGGCTGACAGCTAATTATGCTGTCGTAACTCAGGGGGAGTGGTTGGCAGACGGCATCGACTCTGCTACCAAGTTTCAAGGCATCGACTGCCTACAGGAGGGAGAGTGGTTCGACTACGATGAGAAGGCTGGTGAAGAGGTCAGCATCAAGGACCTGAAGTGGGAAATCAAGCGTACTTGAAAGCAGCCTAGCCGCCTTCTCAATAATGACGATAATAATTGGTCTCAGAGTTCGTTTAACAAGTACAATATGGTATCTTGAATCTTGATCTTTGGACTTATACCCTGTACTTGTACTTCGCGGAGGCTTTTCTAGTCATGGGCGTTTTAGAGCCCTGACAAATAGGTTGGATACCCACCTCTTTGCTGCACACTTCGGCAGAAGTTAGTATGGCGCGTATTGGACGGCAACGATGCAACGAAAGCTCGCATCCTTGATTATTTTCAAATCCCTCTATCGGGCTCTACGAAGACATCTGTTGTTATATCCAAGACTGCCAGTCAAGAGCGCGTTTATTTGAGATGTCAAATGGTGGGGCAATTGTTCGAGCTGCAACTGCTATTGAGTGACCCCGCTCTACCCCCTACAGCACGAAGTACAAGTACCTACACGGACCTGAACGCCTCTGAAGGGCCAAGGCTGCCCCGAGCTCCCTCTGCCTTGCCTTTTACCTGTAGCCACAAAAAATCCCAGCCTCGTTATTCACATACTCAGAGCTTGCTACTTCGCGTATAGAAGACGCGACAACACACAGAGAGCAGAGCAGAGTCAACGCATTACAATCTGCCCATCATGAGTGTAAGCCGCCTACCTAGCTTCCATGTTGAGGGGAAGAGAGAAAAAGGGAAACAAAAGGAAATGCGCTAACGACAGCATCGCAGTTCGTGCCCATCAACCCGCGGCCCAGTACGTCCCCCAATCCATCCGCCAATTTTCTAGTTAGGAAGGGAAAAGGAAAGAGAGAGAGAACATCGCTGACTCGCATCGCCCTTTCACAGTGCTGCAGGACCTCGTCAACAAGGACATCGTGGTGCGGCTCAAGTGGGGCGAAACCGAGTACAAGGGCCGGCTGGTCAGCATCGACAGCTACATGAACATCCAGCTCACCAACGCCCAAGAGTTCATCGACCAGAAGTTCACGAGCGACCTGGGGCAGATACTGATCCGGTGCGTTCTTTCTTATTATTCTTGTCCCCCCCCCCCCCCCCCCCCCCCCTTTCTGCCCCGTCGCGTCTCCGGCTGGAGCTCTCAAATCCCAGAGGAAGTAGAGAGGGGGGGGGGGGGGTCGGGAATTACTTCAATGATCTGCTGCTTTATGCTTTATGTGTGATCGAACGACTGACTGACTTGGACATGTCCCCAGATGCAACAACGTATTATGGATCAAGGGCGCGAATCAAGGAGATAATGGCGACGTCGCTATGAAAGACTAGTTACCCGGGCAGCTACTCCTGTCGTGGGCAAACGGATTTCGATGACAATACCCTGAGTAAGCGATGCGGGGGGGGAAGACATAGCGCAGGTAGAAGGAGACGCAGGCGGGAGAAGGTAGATTCAGCTCTGGGTGGGAAAAGGCGTCCCGGTCATGATATTCTTTCGGCGGAAATTCATACCCATCAGCAGCAGCAGCAGCAGCAAAATAGACGGGATAATTTTGGATGGCTCCGACCCTGCCGCAGATATCTAGCGAGCAAATACACAAATAAGAAATCAATTGCTTTTCCTACCCCTCATGTTTTCTTTGTCCCCATCCCGTGTTGGTTGCCCTGCCCTCTCCCGTCCCCGACGTCAGATCACATCAGGCAGGCTACTTTCCTGCTGCTACACATATCCGAAGCGCCCACCTTGACCCTCTGCGACGGGCCGACCCACATGTACGCCTCGACCATCCACTCATACCAGACCTTGCTGTCGTCCGTCTGCCGCCACATGCTGACCTCGAGCTCCGTGTCAGGCGGGACGTAGAGGGGTTGCTGCGTAGTAAACAGAGTCAGCCAGCCAGCCAGCCAGCCAGTCAGTCAGTCAGTCAGTCCTTCATTAACGAGCATGCCACGCACGCGCACACATACACACACAGACAGCTAGAAACGGTGACGTCGTCAAAACCAGAAAGCAAATAGACTCTCACCTTGAGCGGAAAGAAGATGGGGAACCAGGAGATCATGTCCCTGCTCTTGCGGCCGATGTTGTCCGGAAGCGTGCTGAGCTCGACCCTCCTCTCGCCGTCGGCGGACTCGTACAGCACGGACTCGAAGTAGCCGGCGAGGCCGTGGACGACGCCGCGCGTGCGGCAGACGAAGGTGAGGCGGCAGTGGCGGGCGTTGTGGTCGTTGGCGCCGACGCCGCCGGCCATGCTGCC
>QJOA01000964.1:0-17822 GCA_004155915.1 Monosporascus sp. CRB-9-2
TTTTTTGTTTTTTTTTTTTTTTTTTTTTTTTTTGGTACGGTCATAGAATTTGCTACTAAAATTGTCGAGTAGTTGCTAAAAAAAGTAATCCGTTTGTTTAAGTATTAATTATATTATATTATACCAGCTGCTAACGCGATTTTTTACGGTAATAAGAAATATCGTAATATACTCTTCGGTCTTAAGCTTTATATTATAATCCTTTATTTTCCGAAGTAGCTTTTGAAATTTGGTGGTAAATTATATAGAGTTTTTTTTATCGTATATAATCTTGCTAAGCTTTTTTTAAAGTAATTTTTACCGGGTTTTATTTATTATTACATAAGTTTTTCGTAAAGTTTTTAATAATTTTTTTTTTATTTGTAATTAATTTTAATGACGCCTTTTTACAGGTTTTAATAATAGCCTTTGCTAAATGTAGCTAATTAATTTGTTTTAATTTTATACCGTTTTTATAGTTAATCTTTTTTAATATAAAATTAAAACTATTATTTTAAAGTTTTTAATTAATTTAATTTAATAAATAATTTTTTTTATTTAAGAAAAAATTAAAGCGCTTTTAACGGAGTTTCGAATTGTTACTAGATTTTTTATAGTTCTTTTTCCGTTTTTTTAAACGGATACTTAATTCGTTAAAGTTATCCGAATTATTAAAGCTGGAGGCGAAGGAATTGTTAGAAAAATTATAATATTCTTTCCGTCGTTTCGGTAAATTCTTAAATAACCTTAAAAAAAGGATAAAAATGATAAGTTATTTAAATTATTAAGATTTCCGTATCTTGTTTCCTTTCCCTTAAATAGTAATTTTAAATTTTTTTTTAAAGGGTTAAGCTTTTTAATAAATTACTTCTTAAACTTTTTTTCGCCTTTTTTAATAAAGTTAATCTTTTTTATATCACTTTTTAATACGATAAATACTTCCTTAAAGCTATTCGTTTTAATTTTAAGCAAAACGCTTTATTGTGACGGCAGCCGCCACCAGGATCAAACCGTGAGGCTGGCAACCGTTACATGGGACTGACAGCTGCCACACGAACTAGCCACCTACCACATACAAAGTGGGGACATTTGTAAATCTTTACGCACTTCGCAACTTTGCCTTTCTTTCCTTCTTTACTTCAGCTTAGAATCTTCGTTTATAGCGCCAATAAACTAGTTATCATGTTATATTTCGCTGGCCGTAATATTATTCTAAGCTTATCCCCTTCCTCGCTGGCCTAGCGATTAATAAAAAAAGGTACCATACCTTTTTTACGTCGATACGTAACGACGAAAAATAACGCGTCCTAAACCAGACCCAAAACCAAAACCCAAACTAATTAGCATTAAAATTAAATGTCTGTTAAGAAAGATTACCTATTAATTAGTCAACGTTTAAAGCGACTTAGATCAATTAAAGGTAGAATTAAAAGTGCAGAAAACGAAGTGCCTCCCCAAAACCTAAACCAAAGTGCGGAAAACGACGCGCCGCAAAACGAAACCGAATCCGTAAAGACAAAAAGTTTATCAGATTAAGATTAAGACCAAGACCAAAATTAAGACCATAGCCACTTAGAAACCGACCCCGACAGGCAGCTGATCGACGAGATGGCTAACGATAACCAGGATGTCCAGGGAGAACTTTAAAAACTCCGCGACGAAGTCGTTCGCCTTCAGGCCAGATAAAGCCATCATTCCCCCATTCCTTCCGACGACGCCGACCGCCCTCGCCGAGAAAACATCATGGATAACGCTTTCGGTAACACCAGCACGTTTCGCCTTACCAGTATGGCAACATGGCCCGCTTTCCGCAAGTTCGCGGAAGTTGATGGCGCAAATCCTAACTATAACCGAAAAAAAAAAGCCTACGTTAACGACCCAGCCAAGTTTAGCGGTAACAAAACTAAATTTAACGCCTGGGTCCGTAAGGTTGTAAATAAGTTCGAAATAAATAAACCGACTTTTCGAAACGAAAAAATTCGTATGGTTTATTTAATAAGCCTTTTAAAAAAAAAGGTCGAATAGGTAATTAAGATTCGTTACCGATCGACTATACGACCTTTTTCTTGCGTAGTCGAAATAATCCAGGTGCTAAAGTTATCGTATTACGACCCGAACTAAACCTTCGCCGCCAGAAAAATTCTTCGTACTTTTACCTTTAAGCCCGGTAAAAATTAAGATATTTACGATTTTATCTTTAAGTTTAACGGTTTTGCTTAAAAGGCCAGAATTATTAAGGACGAATAAAAGCAAATTTTGTAGGAACATATTTTCCCAAACCTCGACCTACGCCTTTTTAAAGATAGCCGTAATCCCGACGTTATTTACGAAAAGTTTTGTAACCGCGTCGTTATAGCTGCTTACAGTAACCAGCTCGCTTATAAGAAGCGTTAACAAAAGCGTAAGCCCCGACCATACGACCCTAAAGGACCGAAAAACAAGAATAAGAAACCCCGCTCGAATAGTAATCCCGGCAAATCGAAAACTTCGGGCAATACCGGCAAGCCGTTATCAGAGGTTAAGAAAAAGGTTTATTAGGAAGTTAGTACGTGCTTTAACTATGGCAAAATAAAATATAAAGTTAATAATTACCCCGACAAAAAAAAGGTTGTTGCGGTAAAGATAATAAATAATTCGTTCAGTTTTAATTCCGACGAATCGGAAAAAGAATAAAACCGTTAAAAAACTCCTTAATAGTTTTCCTTATATTAATAGTAACGGAAGTAAGTAACCTTAAGAAATGCAAAGTTTTTGTCAAAATTACGCAAATCTAAGTAAATAAAATTGGCTTACGTGTTACCGTTTTTTGTAATACCGGAGCATAAACCCGATTTTTCGTTAACCCCTTTTTCGTTAAGTAAGCGAAAAAACGATTATAAGCTCGTATTATCCGGTTAAAAAAACCAATTTAGTTATAGGATTACCGAAAGCAACCCGCCGGCCAAGTAAAAGCCCAGATAATTACAACATTCGAAATTAACGGACAACGTTTTCCCGATCAGGTTTTCCAGATTACAGATATTGGATATAATATTTTTATCAATTTCGACTGGATGGAAAAATATAATTTATTACTGGATTACAAGAACAAAAATATTATCTGGCCCGACGACCTTCCAACTTTAGCTAAGTTCTCACCGGCGATTGAACTCCCAGCCCGATACTTGCTGGACGGGTACGTCGATCCTAAAGTTTAGGAAAACGTCCACCGCCGTAACCGCGTTATGAAAAGGGCCGATAAGCAATACCAAATTTTCCGACGTTTATGAAGAAAACCCGAAAACGATTTTACCTTAATACCCGTATCTGTTATTCCGTTAAATATAGTAGATAAAAAAGATATATCGGACGCATATAATACCAAACCGACCATCTCCGTTATGGAAATTGCTAAGGATAATGCAATTGTTACCTCGCTAACGAACAAGTTAAAGATAAACCTCCGTACGGAACGATAAAGCAAATGCTTGTTACCCCAAAAAGCTATTCCTTTTGAAAATAAAAAGTCGAACGTTATAATAATAACCGCTTTGAAAAATTGGAAAATATATAACGGCCAAAGAATCCCTTTTCCCGAAGATAAGGATCCGGAGTACGTAAAACAAGTCCGGGAGTTCCTACCAGAACCCTTCGCTTACCTGGAAGGATTTTTTTTAAAAAAAAAAGTTAATACCTTTTCAAACTTCCGATCTAACCATAACGTAGTTCTGGAACTCGACCGGCCGATACCCGCCTCTGGATTTCTTACTTACAGGACGCCTATCCAGTACCTTCCGCTAAAGAAAAAAGTAATAAATAAATTATTAAAAATAAACTTTATCGAATCATATATACAAAAAAACGCTGCTTTAATTTTATTTACTCCAAAACCTTATTCGTCGGAACGCCGGTTTTGTATCGATTACCGTTAAAGGAATTAACATTTAAAAAATTACTTTATTCCAGCCCTTTTATTTAACGGTATTATATTTAACTACCGAAACGTTAAACGCTTTATTAAAATCAATATTATCCAAGTATTTTATAAACTTCGTATCGTTATTAAATCGAAATACCTGATAACATTTAAAACCCGTTAAAAAACGTTTTAATAAAAAATATTTCCATTTAAACTAAAAATAAGTTCTGCTTAATGGCAATCGTTTATTAATGCTTAATTACATAAACTTTTCGATTACTACGTAAGCGTTTACGCCGATAACGTACTGATTTATTCCGGCCTTAAAAAAGAATATTAAAAATATTACGAAAAAATTATTTACCGGTTACATAAAGTTAACCTTTAAGGAGATATTAAAAAGTTCCGGTTTAACGTTAAAAAAATAAATTACCTCGGTATTATTATAAAAGCAAGCGTAAATATTTTTATTAACCCAGCCAAGATCAGGGCAATCCAAAAATGGAAGTTCGAAAACTTTAATAACCGTACCGTAATTTGCTTATTTACAGAACTTTATAATTACGTACGAATATTCTGCCACCATAAAAGTAACATAACCGAACTATTAAATCGCTTATTAAAAAAGGATATCCCTTTTATAATAAAACCCGAGCAAAAAGGGGCCTTCGAAAAAATAAAACGGCTCGCTTACGAAGCCCTAATTCTAACCTTCTTTCGACCGGGTCGACCGACCAAAGTAAAGACAGACGTATTCCGTAACGTAACTGGAAATATTATTTGGTAATAACAAAAAGATAATAAATGGAAACCCGTAAAATATTTCTCGAAAACTATAATCCCAGCAAAAAGGGCGTATCCCATTCAGGACCGAAAACTGCTCGTTATAATTTAAACCTTCGAGCATTATTGCCCTAAACTTTAAGAACAAAAGTTTTTTGTTATTACCGATTACTAAGCTTTATTATACTTTGCAAATAAACGTATTCTTTTTACGCGCCAGATCCGATAAGCCGACTTCCTTTTTAATTTCGACATTACCTTCCAGTATCGACCTGGCAAAAAAAATGTCGCCGCGGATGCTTTATTACGAAAAACGGTAAATTTGCCTACAGTTAAAGCCCGAAAAAAAAAGGAAAAGACTTAGGCCTTAATTCCGCTAGAACGACTAAATTTTCCTGTCGCTGCCACCAACGAGATACCGATTAAGGTACGAATCGAAAATATCCCATAAAGTACCGACTTAGTCAACCTTATCCGTCGCGAAAACGAGGTATAGAATTTAGGTAAAAGGGATAATAAATTGGTAGTACCCGAAAAAACAATTAACGGCCGCATCTTTCTCCGTACCGTATTAATCCGCGAAGCTTACGTACCTAAAATATTCGCGTACCTTAGCCAGAATAAAATAATTAAGATACTAATACGGGAATATACCTGACCCCGGCTTAAACAAAATGTCTAACAATATATTCGGAACTGTTACGATTGCCGTCGGAACAAAACGCCTTAAAATAAAACCCCGGAACTCCTTTACCCTTTCCTTATTCCGAATAATATTTGGAATCATGTCGCCGTCGACGGAAAAGATATGCCAAAAAACCGTTACGGTTATGACTATATATAGGCGTTTATCGACAAACTTAGCAGGATTATAGCAACCTTGCCAGGTAAAAAGATTAACACCGCCGAGACCCTGGCTAGCCGATATTATCGATACCTATATCGTTTCCTTAAAATGCCCGCTATCTGGATCAGCAACAACGCAGGATAATTTATCTCCCAATTCCTGATTAAATTAAACAAACTTACCGGTACAAAACATCGTTACGGAAGCGCCTTACACCCATAAACCTAAAAGGCTGTCAAGTTTACAAACCAAAAGCTGGATTAACGTTTGCGCTTTTATATCGACAAATACCAAAATAACTAAAGCGTACATATACCGGCACTGGATTTTGCGCATAACTCATCATGGTATTCGTTAATCAACATAACCCCGTTAAAGGTTATATTAAGCAAGGATATCCGGAACCCACTATCGTTGGACTTGGATATAGCAAAGGCAGAAACCGAGCCAGCTTAACGGGCATTGGAAATTATCAAATAAATTAAAAACGTTCAAACGTTTGCGAAAAAAGCCGCGCTAAAAACGCAAAAACGTCAAAAGGTACAGGCTAACAAAAAACGTCGCCCAGCCAACTTTAAAGTCGGCGACAAAGTTTTCTTCCGTAAAAAGGGCTTCGCGATACAAATACTAACTACCCGCTTAAACTTACAGTAGGTGGAACCTTTTAAGGTTATGGAAAAACGCGGACATAATTTCGTTCTCGATTTGCCGCCGAGCTACAAAATAATTAACTTATTCCACGCCGATCGGTTACGCAAAGCCGACGACAACCCGTTACCTTAACAAACCCAGACATTACCGCCACTTAAAAAGATCAACGGTAAACCAAAGTTCGAGGTAGAACAAATCGAACAGTTAAGACTTAACGGGCGCCACAAAGAGCTGCAATATCAAGCCAAATGGAAAGGTTGCGATCCCGACGAAACATGGTATTCCGCAGCCAACTTTAAGAACGTACCGATCGTGGTAAAACGGTTCCATACGGAACATCCTAAAGCACCTGGACCACCGGTCCGCTTGCAAGAATGGATACGCGTAACGGCGGCCGACGAGATTAACGAAGACCACCCCGATAACAATAAGGCCGCAAAGGCAGGAACCGGATCAACAAGGAAAAAACGGTACCTATAACTAACAGAAACTTGCATACTTTCTTTGATCGTATACAAGTTTTTAGGAGGGGGTAATGTAACGGCAGCCGCCACCAGGATCAAACCGTAAGGCTGGCAACCGTTACATAGGACTGACAGCTGCCATACGAACTAGCCACCTGCCACATACAGAGTGGGGACATTTATAAATCTTCACGTATTTCGTAACTCTGCCTTTCCTTCCTTCTTTACTTTAGCTTAAAATCTTCGTTCATAGCGCCAATAAACTAACTATCATGCTATATTTCGCTGGCCGTAACATTTATAACGTTTTTGGTTATATATTTATGTTACGTAAACTTTTAAAGTTTTGCGTTATTTTATTTTCAAATATATTTAAAAACTTTATTATTATATCATTTAATCGTAATATTAATTCGTTAATCTTTTAATTTTAAAACTTTATATTTTTAACCTTATTTTTAACCTATTAATATTTATTTTTCCGTAATTTAATATCTTATTTAATTTTACTTATGTTAATACTTAAGAACATATAAAACTTATTTAAATCTATTTCGATTTATTATTTTTAAATTTAGGTTTTAAATTTATTTAAGTTTGCTTTTAGCTTTTATTATTAAGGCGACAAATTATTTTTTTATTAAAGATGCCTTTAATTTTTCCGCTTGCTTTTTTTATTATAAAATATTTTATTTTAAAAAACATTCTAAACGGAAAAAAGTTCGGAATAAGAAAAAAGGAAAAGGTTATCGTTATTTATATACTTCCGTTCTTTAAAAACGAAGCCGTTATTGGATAAATTATTAATTTGTTTAACGGAAAACTTTTTAAAGGTTTTACGTTTTTTTATTATCGTTAATTATTATTTAACTTTTTTTTAAATCGTTAATAAAACGGGGTTTTTTTTAAGTTTCGTATTTTTTTTATTAATTTAGCTTTTAATTTGTAATTAACTATTTTGTATAACGTATTACGGTTGCTAATTAACTAAAAAATATTATTATATTAACAATTATAGTAATCGAATGTAGGAATCTGGCGTAATTGTTTTATATTAATTCTTTAAATTCTGGAAAAGGATTAATTTAGTCCGTAGGTAATCGCCCTTATATATACGATTAAGTGATAAAGGATTATCAGTAAATAAAGGCTGTCCCAGGCAGCATTCTGCTGCCTAGCTTGAACAAAGCCCACCAGCCTGCAGCATTTAAAAGCATTAATTGCCGACAGATTTTAATAACGTTTTTTCCAACTTAAAAGTTTTAATAATACTTTTACCTATTATCTTTTTATTTACTTTTATGTTTTTTATATTATTTTTATTAATAAAAGTTTTGAAAAATATTATTAAAATAATTTAATAAAAACGTTATTTATTTTAAAAAAACATTTAAAGTAGCTCGCTGCTAAAAATAATCAAGTTAATTAATTTTTTAATAAAGAAAAACTTTTTACTTTTATACGAATCCGCTTTTTCAAAAAAAACCTATTACTTTCGTAAAACGAATTAATAACCTTTTTTATTAGGGATTATATAGATTGTTTTGGCGCGCCAAGGTCTTTAACCTTGGCAGCTCCATATATAGCTAGCTAGCTTACCGACTTCCGTATTCTTTCCTCTTAATTCTACATCTTTATCAGCATGTCATTTGTAATTCTTAATAAGTGGTGCCCATTATTCCAGTCGACGAACTAGTCGTCGTTAGGGATACGGGTCCAGAAGATTCTGTTATATATAACGTCTTTATCGCTAACAGTTCCATTTAGCGGCTTATATATCGTCGATGTAATCCGTCGCCGAAAAGGAAGATGGCAGCCTAAATGGTTATATATGTCGGAAATACGGTAAGACGTTTTTGTTGCGGAATAAAGTTTATTGTTATATATATTTTAATACGTATATATCGTCGAAGCTAGCATTATTAGATATTGAATTGGGACAGGGCTCATCAAAGCTGTTGTATACAGAACATCTTGATCGGTGCTTGGAAGGAAGAATGTCGGACGTTGCTACTGTGCTATGAAAATGCCTTGGTCTGGGAAGACTAGATACACAGGTTGTCAGGTCAGCAATATATAGACGTCGCCGACCTACTGGCCATAGCCGAGTTGATTGCCGAGATGCCCAGCGGCGAAGCAGATGGAAACAGCTAGAAGCTGTAGCTGACGCGTCCTGCAGTAGTATGCAGCCACAGCTGCGGCAGCAGCTGCACCCATTCCTACTCCCCACTCCACTTCAATATAGGGAACATTAGTTATGTTGTTGTATTAAGCTAACTACGTATGTTATGTCCCCGACTGCTATAAGGTCACACAGTAAGTAGCAGCCGCCGTTTTGGCCCGTACTCTTGAAAAAATGGAACCTTAATAGCTAATTAAATTAATCTATAATAATATATATCTATTTGCACTTAAATTTTGCAGTGATATTTATACCAACATATATCAGTAGTACAAATCGGCATATTATATATATCGCAATAGGAGCGTACTTTTGGTATTAAAGCCAGATTTACAACATCGTTTCCTGTTACCTTTAAGCCAATTCGGCGTTACACTAGCTATGTATTTCTTAAATAAGCCTGATAGCTAACTACGTTTTTAGCTAAAACCCTTTTATAATATTCTAAAGGAATTTATATAACGCTATTACGGAAGGTATTTTTCGAAGTTCGCTTCCTATTGTTAGTTTCGTTCTCGAAATACCTAAAAAACTTTTCCGTAAGGTTTTTGCAAAAATTAATAGCGTTATTATAACGTTTCTATTTAGGTTTACTTTTTTGTTAAAAAATAAAGCAATTCGTAATAACGACTTAAAGCAGGAAATTAAAGGTAACGGTTTGGCTTACGTTACGGCGTAAATAGTAGTTTTATATAAAGTTATGCCGCCTTTAATTACCAGTATTAATACCGTTTATATAATAATTATATTCGGAAATTATATAAGGTATTATAATTATTATTTTTGCTTATTTTCCAAAGAATTTACGGGCAAAGTTTTTTTATTTATTTTTTTATTTCGGGCGTACGCAAATGAATTAGATACGGTTAGTTATATAATATAAGGAAGTAAGGAATAATATTAAAGATATATTAACTTAGGTAATTTAATTTATTTTATTATTAGGTATAAAAAATTCCATAACGTTATTATAAAAAAATTTCAAAATTAGGTACTTTACTAATTTTATTACACGTTTAATTATTTTATTATTTTCCCGCGCGGTATTTATTAATACAATCCTTTTTTTACATAGCTGCAAAATTAAATATAACGAAAAAAATAAGTTATCGAAAAATACATAATAAGGTCCAGGATGAATAGCTTTAAGCCTGTTAACGAAAATAAGGATTATACGCTATATATTATTAAAGAAATTATTATTATTTAATATTTTACTTTTTTTAAACACTTTTTTTACGATATACTTACAAAATTATAATTTTTTCCTGGATAATGTTATATTTATATGTAAAAATAACCGTATATAGCAGCAATTTATACCTTTAAATTTATATGGTCGGATTTATTCGGGATTATTATTTTATAAAAGGTTTTTTTATCGAATTTAATAAGATTTTTATCGATTAAAATATAGGAACTAGGTATATATAATTTTAACGTAACGCTTTAAATCTAATTTAACCATTTATTATAACATTAAAAAAATAAATCGGGATAATCGTAAAGGTTTTATATATAAAAACGTTAATATAAAGCTTATTATCGATTCCGTAAAAAGAAGTAAATAAAGGAATAATATAAAACTTCGGGTAAAGATTTCCAATATAGCTTTATTAATTTTTTAACGTAATTATATATATATAACAAAACGAAAAAGAATAAATATATTTTATTAACGGCCGTTAAATACTATTTATAAGTTTGTAAATATAATTTTGTTTTATCGTATTAAAAATCGAAGGTATTCGTATATTGCACCTATTTTTTTATTATCCATATAGGTATAAATAACTTTACTAGGTTTAACGGCATAACAGGTAACGGTTTAACGTAAAAATTGCGTAAATTAACGATAAATAGTTCGAAATGGTTTTTAACTGATAGATTCGGCGGCGCGTTCGGGCGGAAGGTGCTTTTATCAATAAGGTTTGCGTAGGTGGCAGCAGGGTCGATTTGGGCAATAGAAAGAGGTTGTTTTATTATAACGTTTGCAGTTATTCGTTTCCTCCCCATCTTGGCCTTAAAACATACCAAATATAAGGTTGTTAACAGCTAATAACGACAGAAAGGTAATTGCAATAACTACTACAACCGCGCTACACCCGTTTCAACCCACGTTCCTCCCATGTATCGAGCCCAAAGTGGACCTTTTTCTATATATGGTTAGCGCGAACGCCGCTGCCACTTACTGTGTGACCTTATGGCAGTCGGGGACATAGGATACGTTCAGCTTTTTAATAGTTTAGCTACGGAATATATATATGCCGATTAGTAAGTAACCTTTCCGTTTATAAAATACGTTACGTATCTTTTAGCTAATTACTATACTTTTTTAACGCCTTAAAATATTTATGGCGTTAATCGTTATACTTTATTATTTTTTAAAATTAAAATTATTTATTTTATCTTTTTTCCGGTAATTAATTTTTTTTTAATTAATTAAATTTTCGTTTAAAAAGTTTTTAAATTTTTTTTCCCTTCGTTTAAAACTTTTATAATTTTTATTAATTTTAATTACTTTTTAAAATATTAAAAAGTTTTTCGTAATAAATTTTAATTAATTTATTAATTAATATATTATTTATAAACGTATAATTTACCTTTATTGAATTTTTATTATTATTCTTTATAATTAATAATTATATATATTTATATACCGTAATTTCGTTTTTAATAAGGTTATGTTAACGTTAATTAACCGTATTATTTATGAATTATTATATTATATATTTAACGATTTTATATTTAAACCGATTTTTAATTTTTTAATGAATTAAAAGTTTAGTAAGGCTTTTTTTTTAATAATTTACGTAAAAAATAATAATTTCGTTTCGGTTATAAAAATATTTATTATATTTTATTTATTTATTATTTTATTATTTTTTTAAATAGTTTTATAATATATATTTAAAAAAAATTTCGATCGCTTATATTATTTGTAAAAACAACGTTATTTTAAATATTTAATAAATCTTTATTACGTAATTATAACGTTAATATTTTAGTATCGATTAAATATAATATAATTCGATTTAATATTTTATAATATACGTTATTAAGATTTAAGTTAAATTGTACGAATTTAAATATTATAAATAATATATCGGATTACGTATTAATTATAGCGTATAAAATAGAACTTAAATAAATTAAATTAAAATTTAATAATAAATCGATTTTTATTATAAATATTTTTCAAAAATTAAATTAATTAATTTATTTATAAAATCGAACTAAAATAATTAATTTTTTTTTAATTTACTTTTAATTATCTCGATATTAAAGAACTATTATAAGTTTTTATTTTTTATAAAATTATACCGTTTTTATATCCATTATATTAATGAAATTATAAAACTTTAATTTTTTTTAAGATATACTATAATAATATCATTTTTAAAAAAAGTACCTTTTAACGAATAAAGTAATAAGGTCTGTAAAAAGTAAGGTTAAATTTTAAATTTTTTAAGTTATTAATAATTTTCATTATTATAATAAAGATAATATTTTTAATTTATATAACGTGCTATATATATAAGCAAGAGATATATATAAGCGAACCACTTTTTAGCACTTCTTAATAATACACACAAATAATCCGTACGGCTTAAAAAATTAATATACGGACTTTTTTTATATAAAATATATTACAAAAGCCCAATATATAATAACGGAACCGATAAACTATATTATCGCAATTATAAAAACGTTTCGGACCTGATTAACCTTAACTTTTTTATGGTTACAACGTAATAACTATAACCCGTACGGCCTAAAAAATTAATATACGAACTTTTTAATATAAAATATATTAAAAAAGCCCGGTATATAATAACGAAACTAATAATTATATTATCGCAGCTATAAAGGCGTTCCGGATCCGGCTAACCTTAACCTTTTTATAATTACGATGTAACAACTATAATCCGTACGGCCCAAAAAATTAATATAGAAATTTTCCCTATATAAAATATACTAAGAAAACCCGGTACATAATAACGGAACCGATAATTATACTGTTGTAACTATAAGGGCGTTCCGGACCTAGTTAACCTTAATTTTTTTTATAATTATAACGTAATAACTATAACTTATACGGCCAAAAAAATTAATATACGGACTTTTTTATACAAAATATATTAAAAAAGCCCGGTATATAATAACGCGACCGATAATTATGCTATTATAACCATAAAAACTTTACGGTCGTCCATTTCCCAAACCTAAACTTAATTATATTAACTGTAATTACCGTCGAAAAAAATTTTAAAAAAAATTTATATAAATATTAACTTTTATTCGATGCGTATATAAAGTTATAAATTTATCGGGCTTAATTTGGTTACGTAACTTTAAATCTTTAAATTCTTTTAATAACGATACCGAAAACGAAACTTATTTTTTGAAACTAACATTCGGGCCTCGCTAGCTCGTTACGGGAATATGGGATTTGATTAGTTAATCTTTAGCGTGATATAACAGTACATTAAAAAAGAATTGGAAACGAGCCAGCAGAGGCCTGAGCTAGCTAAGGCAACAGCTAAGTAGCAAGATAAGATCTCGCACTTAACGTCAGTCTTTTGGTGCAGCCGCGCGCGACAATAAGCCAAAAATTAGCCCTGTGCGGATTATCCCAGTTCCGTTCTCGTGCGTCAACTACGTGTAGCACCGGCCGGCTGTCGCGGCCTAGTGCATCGGGTTGGGACATAATTTATGACACATTAGGTAGGGCAGCTGAACTCGTACTAGAAGGGTACCTGTAACTAGAGTAGCGTCTGCCTAGACAGCTGGTTCTAGGCGTGGCATCCGCGCGCTTCGCAAAAATTTACCCTAGTTCACCCACTTTGCACCTCCATGACTAGTAGGTATCGATTGCAAATGCCCTATTGAAACATTGCACGAAGCTTAGACGCGATGGCTGAAGCGGTGGGTCTTACGCTTGGCATTGTTGCGCTTGCAGGAACCTTTAAGGACTGCATCAATTTGTTCGACTACATTTCGGCATCACGCAGCCTCGGGCTCGACTACGAGCTCTTGGACACCAAACTAGACGTCGAGAAGACGCTTCTTCTACAATGGGCGACACGCGTGGGACTTGTCGCCGAGCATCCCGACCCCAGGCTAGACCAGCCCGATGTCTGCCGTGCTGTCTCACGTGTTCTGGCCGGCATCCAACTGCTCCTCAGCGACAGCCAGACACTGCAAGGCCGATATGGCATGCATGCCGAAGGCACGAGCCACCCAACGGACAGCATCTCCACTGTCAGCGATGCTGGTCTCGAAAAGCGCACATTGAGCGTCCGGCGTATGGCGCGCTTCATTGACGACTTCAAAGGGCTAAGCGTTCGTACAACCAAATTGCAGGAGGCTGTTCCGCTGAGACGTAAGATCCGCTGGGCGATTCATGACAAGGACAAGTGTGAAGCCTTGATTGATCAGCTTTCATATTTTGTGTCTAAGCTCAACGAGATTGTGCCAGATTCCACCGGAGCATTGGGACCCATGATGCGGGAAGACCTGGGGAAGCTCCACGTCAAGAAACTTCAGATGATCATTCAAGCTTGTATTGGGCGCGAAGACCTTATGGCAGCCTCGGCCGAGGAAATCATGGATAAGAAATGTACTGATCGCATCTTGCAGCTTTTTTGGTACCGCGTTATGGATGATAGAAGGACCAGCCTTGCCGATCCCCACTCCGGTACATTCAAATGGGCACTGGAACCTTCAAACCAGCACGCAGAAAACCAGTGGGACGACATCTCTGACTGGCTAAAGCATGGTTCGGGCATCTACTGGATTTCAGGCAAGGCGGGAAGTGGAAAATCAACCCTCATGAAATATCTCTATGGGCATCGCAAAACCTCCCGTGGTTTGCAATCTTGGGCTGACACCACCCCCCTAACCAAGGCTAGCTTCTTTTTCTTCGCGCTTGGCACCCATGAGCAGAAATCCCAGGATGGACTTGTACGGGCACTTCTCTATCAGATCTTCAAAGCGGAACCAAAACTCATCCCGACTTTATTTCCCGAACTGTGGTTGGAGGCACGCACGTCCGAAGCGGTCGAATTAAATCTGCCATCACGAGGCGAAGCAAAGAAAGCCTTCGACACTATTCGTGAGGGTCTGGAAGTGGATCGCAAGTTCTGTTTTTTCATCGACGGCCTCGACGAATTTTCTGGCAACTATCTAGATGCTGTATCTTTCATCGAGAGCCTCGCCGCGAATCCAAAAATAAAAGTTATGGTATCTAGCAGACCGATGCCTGTTTGCGTGCAGGCTTTCTCGGGTCATCCGAAGCTCCAGCTACAAGATCTCACCAATGGTGATATTATCAGTTACGTTGAGAGCACCATTGGCTCGCACCCGTATATGAAGGAGCTCGCCCTGGCCGAATCGTATGCGGATACCGAGGAGTCAAGTTTGGCAACCCAGATTATTGAGGAACTTGTCAGTAAGGCGTCTGGGGTCTTCCTGTGGGTTATCCTAGCCTGCCGTTCCCTGCTAGAAGGCTTTGCCGCGTATGACAACATTGAAGAGCTGCGCAAGAGAGTGGACGAGCTACCGCCGGAGCTTGAAGACCTCTTCCAACACATGTTGAACAAGATTGACCCCCGCTATCAAGCTGAGGCAGCCAAGATTCTACGTATCTGTTATCACAACCAGCTGGATGGCCTCAAACGACTTCCGTCTGTCGGACTAGCCATCGTCGACGAGCTTGGCATGGATCCGCGCAGAGTAGCACCACCAAGAAAGCTTTCAGATGCGGAGAAACGTGCCAAGTGCCAGTTCTTGGAAGGTCGCTTGAGAAGCCGATGCTGTGGGCTGTTGGAGATTTCGAGGCCGTGTGTTGAAACCGTCGAATATGACTGCTTTTGCAATGCTGCCGGTCTGCCTGACACACACAACTGGCTCATTGACTCGCACGTACAGTTTATGCACCGGACCGTGTTCAACTTCCTGAGCCAGCCCGGGGTTTGGGATATCAAATGCCTTGGGGTCCAGGACCCGGATTTTGACGCCGATTCGGTGCTATCGTGGGTATTCGTGGAGCTGCTGGGAGTGTGCGGTCAGCGCCGGAATAATGACAACTGGAAATATCTGAGGCACGCCCTGGTCCACGCTTTGCGAGCCGATTCTCTTGCGCCGCGAGCCATGGTGCCAGTCCTCTCTAGACTAGACCGGATTCTTCAAAACATGTTGCGGGACAAGCCGGCTAGCCTGCCCTTTACGTCTGAGCTGTCAGATCTGCTCAATGAGTTCAGAAATCACATTCCTTTTGGTCTGTTGTTTGCTATTGAAACAGGCATGGTCAACTACGTTCGATATTGCACCGAATCGGTTACTTCCCTCCAGAACCGGGCCCACACGCTGCTGTACCATGCGCTCCAGAGCCCGTACTTGGCCTGCCTCAAGTCCTGGAAACTCCGTCCCTCCGCCGAGATGGTGAGATTCCTCTTGTCGACAGGCAGTGATCCCAATGCTGAGTTCTCCCGGAGACGCGGTGGGCCCAAGATGACGCCGTGGAAGTACTGGCGACTCGAGATACACTCCTTCCACGAGACGAATATGTTGCTGGAAGCCGCCAAGATAACCAAGGAGCTCTTGCAAGCTGGCGGACATGTTGACGCCGGCGGGGGCTTTGACGAGGGCGAGCTTGTGGAAACGATACAGACTTATTTCGTGGACTGCCGCAATTCGTCCGAGGCAGAAGCTGAGGAGATCGCGGAGCTTCGCGAGAAGGGCTTGGAGCTCCTCCTTATGATCGAGGATCGCCGGAGTGGCTCGACGGCTGGAGAGCGCCTGCCTTACAGGGACGCGCAAGGCAGCTCTCGTGATGCGCGGGCAGGTGCAGGGAGCAAGCGATCCTGTGATGCAAACTACGACGGGTTTGTAAAGCGGCTGAGGCTGGGGAAAAGATAACTTCCATTACGTCTATTAGTACGGTTGCATGTAGGATGAGAAACGTGCATAGTGTTGGTGCCAAAATTGACAAACTTGGTTTGTGCTTGGAACTTTGCTGAAGCGTAAAGGGGTGGCACCGATATTGCAAATCCGGAGTTTATTTCTGTCTACAGGGCGGATAATGGTCGCCTTTACTTAGGCGCGGGGCAAGCGTACGGCGTATATAAGGGCGACGAATATGCAGTATATCCATTCTACTTATCGAATCTCTCCGTCGGCCAGATAAAAGGGCGGCGCCGGCAATTATCAGGGTCGACACCGTTCAGTATTTTACGTCGGACTTGATAAGAGTCGTACCGGCATCGGTAGCACACATCGAGACAGGCTGGAAAGCAAAGCCCGTCACTTATCTCTCGCCCCTGAAGGTTTCCGTACGAGTTGCGGCGAGCGTGGGTAACCCACATCAGTGACAAGAAGCGGCGAAGCAGCACCATTTCCTGAACCTTCGTCCTGCACAACGGGCCGTATGCGTTGGAAATGACGGTCGTGGCAGGTAAACAACCTTATCGCCCGAAATAATCTCGCTAGCAACCAGATTCCTTTATCGATATGTTGCTCGGGGTTATGTAATCACGATGGATTCCAACGCGCTTACTAGACCCGGGTTTAATGGGATCAATATAGGTAAACATCCTTTCGACGGCATCACGCGACACTTAACCCCTAAGCGTCCTCGGATACAAATTGCCAGGCGCATCCATTGTTTCGATCAGCGCGGCGACGACAGGATGCAAGCCCGCAGCCACTGCCTTGGCGGCCCACTCGGCCATGGGGACTTCGTGGTAAGGCGTCTTGCCCGCGCCAGCCAGCGACTTCATGTCGTCGAGCGGCACGACGAGGTCACCGACCTGGTGGACGTAGCTCACGCCGCCACTTGGGCTGCCGGGTTGGTGGCGGTTGTCGAAAACGTGCCGGACGATATCGCCGACGGTGCTCCGGACGCAGACGAAGTCCCGCGGGGGGGGGGGGGGGGGGGGGGGGGGGGGGGGGGGGGGGGGGGGGGGGGGGGGGGGGGGGGGGGGGGGGGGGGGGGGGGGGGGGGGGGGGGGGGGG
>QJOA01000965.1:0-17795 GCA_004155915.1 Monosporascus sp. CRB-9-2
TTATAATTAATACGTTTAATTATATTCGCCCGGTATTAAAAATCCGAAATATATTTTTTAACTTTATTCCGAAATTAATTTTTATCGAATATTTTTATAATTAAATAAATATCGTTTTAAATATTTTTTTTAATTTATAATAACCGTTTATAATTTATTTTAAGGTTTTTGAACCGATTATTCCGGAAAATATAATTATAACTTTCGATAAACTTAACGTAATTATTATAAAACTTTTTATAAAATTCCGGAATCGATTAATATTTAAAAAATAAATACATATTATATTAATCGGGTTACTTTAATATTTTATATTATTATTTATATAATTTATACGCAATAATATTAAATACTTTAAAAATTTAAATAAATAAATTAATAATATACCGAAAATCTTTAATAAATAAAGATATAAAAAAATCCGTAAATTTAACCAGAAATATTTCGACGTATATAAAATAAAACGGTAACTTTTTACCTTTATTTTAAAATATAACGATTATATTAAATTAAATATTTATTATTGCTTAAAAATTTTTGCTTTCGATTCGTTATCGTATATACCGACCGGTAACTAAACTACCGACCAAGTTAATAAATATAACTTTAAACATTTTATATTAATTAATAAAAATTCGTTAAAAATGTTATAAAAAATAAAAATATTTATTTTAATATACTTAAACGTTACGTAATATATAACATTTTAATTATTTTAAAACTAAATTAATTTTCATTAACGTCCGGTTTAAAAATTAAAAAAATATAATATTTTAATATTTAAAAATAACTTAAAAAGCCGATTAATAATACGCGGACCTATTAAAATTATCGATGCCGTTAATAAAAATTCCGAAATAATATTATAAAATTAAAATATTTTAAAAAATAAAGCTATAACCGATATTAATTAACAGTTACCGGTTATCTATTTAATAATATTTAAAATTAAACTAAATATTAAATTTTTTGTTATTTGAATTAACGGTAATATATATTAAAAAGGCCAAAATTTAAAAAGTCGTAAATTATTTATAATCGGTATTTTAAGTAATAAAGTATTTTAATTAAATATTATATTACGGAATTTATATTAAAAAGAAATTAGTTCGTAAATAAATACCCGGCGATATATTAAAGTTTAAAGTTTACGGATATTACCCGGATTATATGGAAATTTAATACCCCGATTAATAATTAAGACTTTATCGGTATAACGAATTATAGGTTTAAAAAATATAATTATATTTAATATAACCAAAACTTTACGACGTTAAATAAAAATATACTTAAATTTACGCATATTTTGCTTAACCCTACGATCGACAGACTTAATATTACTAAAACCTAATAATTTATTACTTAATCCGGATTATTTTTTAATAAACGATTTTTTTATAAAGTCGATAAGTTTATCTAAATTTATATTTTTATAAAACCTTTAAATATTATATAAATTTAATAATTTACGGAAATTTATAATAAATTAATTAAAACGACGGAAATAATTATGTATATATTTAAATATATATTAAGTTTTAAAAATAAATATAATCGAAAAAAAAAGTTAATATGGTTTGTAAAAAAAAAGTTGCAAAAAAAGTATAGGTGCAAAAATAATTGCATAATTAATTAAAAAAACGTACCGATAATTATATCCTTTTTTATATAATATCGGATAAAATTATTAAGAATTTCCTTAGCGTATACGTTTTTTATAACAAAATTTAATATATTAATTTTATATGCACTTAATTAATTACGTATATAATTTGATATCATTTTTTAATAAATTTTTGCATTTATATAATTCGATATTTATAACTTATTTATATTTTTATATATTTGTACCTAAATATAGATATATTTATATTTATATATACCTGCATATTATATATTATTTTAATCGTATCTGTATATCTTAATTAACCCAGTACTAATTATAATATCGTCGTCCAAAAAACGTACTATATAAAATAAAAACGAAAAATCTAAAAAATTAAATACATTATATTTTAAAAATCTTAATTAAACTGTTAATATACTTATATAAAATATCGATAATATAAACCGCGTATTATATAAAATGCATAATAAAAACCGTACCCTTTATTTTTTTATAATACTAAACCCGAAGTTATATTTTAATCGGTTTATTTTTATTACTTTATATAATAAAGGTAATACCCGTCCATAATAAAAGGCCACTTTACCTTTTTTATGGTCCGATACATTTTAAAATAACGTAATATCGGCCGGATTATAACAAACCTTAATAATTATATAAAATAAAAAATATTTACAATTATAATATATTATAATAATTATTTAAATAATCGTTATAAATATTTTACCCGAAATTATGGCCATTATTTTAAAAGCCGGAAAGGTAATTAACAAAAATTAAGCTATTATTATCCTTAATAAAATAAAAAAAATAATCCGGACTTATAATTTTAAATACGTTTAATCCGTTACCTAGTTTAAAATATTAATCGGTAATAAAAAAAAGGTTATTAAGTTAATATGTTATATATCCGGTTAAAAAAAATATTTATATTTTTTAATATTTACCCGTTCGAAAAACGTATTAAATTATTTTTGCAAAAATATCGAAATATTTAAAAAGATTTAATATTCGGAAACCCGTTTAAACGTATAACGATCGTTAATATACCGTTTTAAAATATATCTTAAATTTACGGTTTATAAATTATTAACGCGTTTTATTTTATTATTTACAACTTAAAATGATAAAATAAGTTTATATTATACAAAAAAGGCGTTATATTAAATAATATAAAAAAAACGATTAAAAAATATCTTAAACTTATATCAAAAAAAAAAAATATTTTAAAGCCCGTAAAATTATAACTTAATAAATTTTTATCCCCGTCTAACGATAATAATAAAAAATTAAATATTAATAAAACTTTAAATTTTAAAAATATTTAATAATTAAATTTAATTCCTTTTAATTAAAAAAAAAACGACCTTAAAGAATTAATTTTACGAATTACCGCAATTTTAATACTTTCCTTATAATCCATTCGTTCTAAATATATATAACCGATATAATCCTTTAAATTTACCTTCGAACTAAAATATAAACCTCGACCAGCTATAAATAATTAACGAACATAAACAATAATAAAAGGCCGGTATAATATATTATATAAATAAATAAGAAATACTTATAAAATAATAACATAATAATTAAAGCCATATTCCCTTTAAGGTTAACCTGGTTAATTTAAATATAAAACCTTAATCGTTAAACAAAAAAAAGAAAATAAGGTATAAAAAGAAAAAGAAAAAATTAAATAATGCGAAAATTTAACTAAACGTAAAAAATAAAGTTCTAAATTAAAAAAGCTAAAAAATAAACCGCGTAAATATTAACTAAATTAATTAATAAGTTTTATATATAATTTATAAAGTTAAAAATTAATTACGTTAAATTTTTATTTAATTATTTTTTAAAATAAATTAAAAATAATTTTATTTTTAAAAAAAAAGGTTAAAATGGAATAAGGTATAAAGTCGGATATATAACCTTATTAATCGGTTAATTAGCGCCCTTTATATATTTTTAGCGATCCTTTTCGCCGGGTTCAACCCCGAAAACATCACCACTTATCTTTCATAGTTTGCTTCACTGGTTTTAATACCAGAATACAGTTTGCGTTACCTTCATTATTTCTTAAACCCTGGGCTTATTCGTAACACGCTCTTCGATTATGCACTGATCAGGACCGATTCTCCCCGTTCCATTTCAATATATAAAGTACTTTAATTTACTTTAAATAAATAATATCGCAGCAAATTTTCTCGAACCGATATTATTTTAAATTCGCGAAAATTAAAGCCGAGCGAAAAAAACTCGATTATCGACCGAATTTTTAACCTAAATATACCAACATTTCTTACCCAGTTTTAATATGTTAAAAATATAGCTAATATATTACTGTCTTAACGTATTACAAATTACGTTATAATTAACTAGGCGTCGAAATTTATTAAACGGCAAAAAAAATTCTAAACGTTTTTAAATCGGAAAATTAATTATTAACGGGTTTTATCCGAAAGTTTAAAGGTATTTCGTAAATAATTCAAGTTTGTTTAGGTTATAATTACGAAATACGGTATTATAAAAAAGAATATTTATAATTTCGATAAAACTGGATTTTTAATAAGGCTTTTTATAATAACGAATATAATAATTATTAATATCGAAATATGTAAAAAACTTAAAAAAACGTAATAAGGAAATAAAAAATAAGTTATAATTATTTAAGTTATTAATTTTTAAAAACAAATTATAACGTTATTTATTATTATGACAAACAAAAAATTATTTTAAATTTTAATACCGTAATAATTTATCATTATTAACCGATTAAAAGATTATATTAAGTAAAAATAATTGTATAATAAATAAATAATTTTAAAAGAAATTCAGTATTTTAATAAATATATTCGGCCGCATACGAAAAATTCGAAACATTTTTTTATTTTCGACGGTTACGAAAATTATTATGCGATAAAATTCGAAAATTATTACGTTAATAATAACATTATTACGTTTTATATATTCGCGTATTTTTTATATCGGCTTTAATTCTTTATCGTATTTTATTTTTTTTTATTTTAAAATACGTTTATTCGCGATATATCGAAAACTTAATACGACATTATTATACTTATATTAACAAAAAAAAATTTCTCGCCCATTTTTACGATCCGTTTTAAGTTATTATAACGTTCGATAATATTAAATCTGGATCTGTTAAAGCTCGTTTTATTTTATTCGATTTTAAGACCGTTTTTTCCGAATTAAAGGATTTTTTAATTATACTTACGCCGATCGTTTTCTCGTTAACTTCCGCCGGTTTTATTTTATTTCCCATAAAAACCCTTAAAAGTGTCCGTAAAGTAATAAAATAAGTATAATATTTATAAAAAAGAATGAAAAATTATTAAAGTAGTTTATTAACAAAAGTATTTAAATCGGTTAGTTTTATAATAAAAAGTTATATGTTATTATTATAATAAGCCGCTTTTTTTGGGAAAAAAACGTTTAATTACGCAAAACGAATTATGTATCAAGTAAACGTCGTAAAATTAAAAATAAATGTTTTTTTAAAAAAATACTTATTATATAAGAAGAATAAGCTTTTTTCGTATAAAAAGAAAGGGATAATAAAAAATGGCACTTGTTAATAACTGAAAAAGGTTATCACAAAAGGATTAAAATTAAGAAACGAAAGTATAGCGTTTGTAATAAGCTCGGGCATAATGCGCGTATTTGTAATAAAGTTATAAATACGTTTAACGAAAAAGAATCCGATTAATTTGAATTAATGCGATATATCGTTATTAAGTTATTTGAATTTGTTGCTACGGAGTGCTAAAAACCATCCGATGAGGTGGTGTATCCGATAAGATAATGTGGAACGTTACCGTTTTTTTTTGAATTAAAAGTTCCTTAAATTATATTTATGCCGACCGTTTTCCCGTTAAGCTTTACCAGTTCTATTTGTTCTCTGCCCGCGAAAACCTTTAAAAATATTAAGGAAATAATAAAATAAAAACGTTATTTGTAAAAAAAGATTAAAAGTTAATAAAATAGCTCGTTAAAATAAAAAATAGTTAAATCAGTTAATTTTTTAACTAAAAATAACTTATTACTTTTATACGAAAATTTTTTTTTTTTGGAAAAAAGTTGTTTAATTATACTAAATAAATTATGTCTTAAGTAAACGTCGTAAAACCAAAAATATACGTTTTTAAAAAGGAAAAATATTTATTATAGAAAAGAAATAAGCTTTTTTAGCCTAAAAAAAAGGAGGTAATAAAAAATATAGCTAATAGTAACTAAAGGAGGTTATCGTAAAAGGGCTAAAACTAAGGAACGAAAGTATAACGTTTACGAAAAGCCTGAACATAATATACGTACTTATATAAAAATCGTAAAAACGTCTAGCGAAAGAGAATCCGATTAATTTAAATTAATGCGATATATTATTATCAAGTTTTTTGATTTGGTTGTTGAAAGGTGCTAAAAAACGGTTCGCGAGCTTATTTGGCTCGTAAGCTTATATAAGACGTTATTTAAATCGAATAAGTTTAAAAAATTAAAAAAAAATATAACGTAAATATAATAAAGTTTAAATATTTTATATAATACCTTTTATTTTATATAAAATCATTATCTTTAAAATTTGTATTTATTTATATTTAAAAGTAATTTTTTTTAAATTTAATATTTTCAATACCTTTTTTTTATAACTTTTATAATATATATTTTTATAAATTTCTTGCTCTATTAAAATATTTTTAAATTATTCTATATAATATTAAAAAGCAAATTTATATCTTAACGTGGATTTGTCATTGAATTTCTAATCTTAGTTGCCCTTAAAATTCCTAATTTAGAAAATAGGTCAATTTAGGAAGTGGGTACACCCCGCTAGAGTGCGTCGGCATATATACGAGAAGGAAAGTTACCTCAGCTAGCTTAGGCCTCGCTGGCTCTTTTTTAAAGTTATTTAAGTACCGCTTTATAACGTTAACAATTAACCAATTAAATCCCAAATCCCCGTAACGAGCCAGCAAAGCTTAAATGTTAAATTCCAAAAAACGGGCTTAATTAATAAATTCGTTTTAATTTCTTTTATTTATTTGATTAAAAAATATTAGTTGCGTAACTAATTTATTTCCGATAAGTCTGAAATTTTATGTACCCGTCGAATAAAAGCTAGTATACATATAAAAATTTTTTCAATTTTTTTTTACGGTAATTACAGCTAATATAACTAAGGTTGGGTTTAGGAAATAAGCAATCGTAACGCCTTTATGGCTGCGACAGCATAATTATCGGTCGTATTATTATATATCGAACTTCCTTAATATATTTTATATAAAAATAATCCGTATATTAATTTTTTTGGCCGTACGGGTTATTGTTATTACGTCGCAGCTATAAAAAGATTAAAGTTAAAACCCGTTAACTAAGTCTGGAACGCCCTTATAGTTGCAATATAATAACTATAATCCGTACGGCCAAAAAAATAACTGGACGGGCTTTTTTCTATATTAAATTACCTTTAAAAATTCCATTTTGAAATAATATACGCGGTAATTATTACGTTGTAATTATAAAAAGGTTGGAATTAATTAAGTCCGGAGCGTTTTTTTAATTGCAATAACGTAACCGCCATATATAGCATTTTGCTATAGGCCTTTTAATACGGAAAAATCCCGTTTAGTTATTTTTTTAGCCGTATAAATTGTAATTATTACGTTATAGCCAAAAAATGGTTAAGATTAATTAAATCCGGAACGCCTTTTTAATTGCAATAACGTAATTATTATATATAATATTTTGCTATAAACTTTTTAAGGGTAAGTTAATATAAAAAAAACCCGTTTAATTATTTTTTTGCCCGTACGGATTATGTTTATTATATCGTAACCAAAAAATGGTTAAGATTAACCAGGTCCGGAACGATTTTTTAGCTGCGATAACGTAATTATTATATATAGCATTTTTTTCTGGGCTTTATAAAGGTAAGTTAATATAAAAAAAGCCCGTTTAGTTATTTTTTTGGCCGTACGAATTATAGTTATTATGTTGCAGCCAAAAAATGGTTAACATTAACCAGGTCCGGAACGCCTTTTTAGTTACGATAACGTAATCATTATATATAGCATTTTGCCATAAACTTTTTAAAGGTAAATTAATATGGAAAGAATCCGTTTAATTATTTTTTTGCCTATATAAATTATAATTATTACGTCGTAATTATAAAAGCGTTCCGGTTAATGTTATTTATTAATAAAAATTTAAAGCTATTTTAATTTTTAACCTTTATATAACGTTTTAATTAAAATTATTATTATATTAAAAAACAAAAATTTTAATTTTGCGTTAAAATTTAATAATTATAATATTAAAAACCTTATAATTAATATATATAATAATAATAATTTTAATAAATTCGTATAAAATATGTTAATTAAACTTAATATTTCATATTTAATTATTAAGCTTTATTTTTAAAGTTTTGTTGTTTTTATAGAAACTTTTTTTAATAAGGTTTAATCGGTACATTTAGCCCTTGCAGGTACTTCTAGAGCCTTCGGCTCTAACCACGGCTGCGCCTACGGCGCAGCCCCAACCTCAAAAATAGGGCCTGATTTTAGTGAGGCAAAAGGAAAGGTGATACCAAGACATTACCGGAACGCTAATCCTACTGCCAAACCGTGGCTGTGGTATTTGGAGGCCCCTCCCGCCGCTTCTGCCGATCGAGATGCAGACACATGGTCAAGCACTCGCACCTCAGTCAGAGTTGGGGAGTACTGCGGTGGCTTGCCCATGTTGAAGTCTGTGGCGCTCGGCGGCGCCTTCTTAGACGGTTTGGTTGGAGGGGGTATGGCGGGTCTTGATGCCTGTCGTACAAGGGTTAGGGTCCAAGTAACGATCCGCCAGAGCAGGTGCCGGTTTTTGAGTAGTTACGGCCGGGGCTGCCGTTCGCCACTGGCTCAGCACCGACGGAATAAGCAATCTAACCGCGAATGGCATAGGAGGAGGTGCCGAGGCGTGGTCCGCCGAATGGGGCCTATCAGACTGCGCATTCGCCTGGGAGCTAGGCGCGAGGAAACCCATTCGAGGCTTCAACTTTAACATTTGCCTCACTAAAATCAGGCCCTATTTTTGAGGTTGGGGCTGCGCCGTAGGCGCAGCCGTGGCTAAAGCCTTCGGCTCTAGAAGTACCTGCAAGGGTTAAATGTATCGACTAAACCTCATTAAGAAAAATCTCCACAAAAACAACAAGATCTCAGAAATAAGGCTTAATAACTTAATATAAAATATTAAACTTAATTAACAAATTTTATACGAACTTAACAAAATTATAATTATTATATATAATTAATTATAACGTTTTTAATATTATAATTATTAAAATTTAACGTAAAATTAAAATTTTATTTTTTAATATAATAATAATTTTAATTAAAATATTATATAAAGGTTTAAAATTAAAATAGTTTAAAATCTTAATTAATAAATTTTATAACCTTTAACTTTTTTTTAAATTATTATAATAATAATATAACTTTATAAATTAAAATAATATTATATAAAGTTTAAAATTATTTATATAATTTTCGAAATATATTTTCTTTTTAATTAATTAAATACGGATAATATATTAAACGGTTTAAAATAAATATTTTAATTTTTTAAAAGCTTAATTTTTTAAAACGAAACGTTTATGCTTATCCGATAGCTATATCGGTTTCTCGCCGATATAAACGTAATTAACCTATACGCCAACGTTAAATATATAGCCGATAACCTTACAAAAACTTTACGCCGTTGGTTTATTTGTTTTATATTAAATATTATACTTGATAAATAAAACCGTATTTTATAAAGAAAACAAATTAATACGGTATAAAATTTAATTTTCGAAAATTTAATATTTTTTTCGTTATTAAAATAAATTTTAAAAAATCCTTAATTATTTAAACCTTTTTTTTTTAATAATTAACATAAATATTATCCAAATCGTATTATTAATAAAGCTAACCGAAAAATAACAAACTTTTATATTAATAATCCTATACTTTATTTTTATTTTAAAATTTACGGCTATAAAAGAATTTAATTTAAAAATATTTAAACGTATAATTATTAATTAATATAATTATATTATTTTTAATCTTAAATAAATATCAATTAATTAATTTTAAATTATTAAAAATAATTTTATTTTCGAATAACGATATAACTTAATTATTATTAATAAAGCATATTTATTATCGCAATAAAAGAATTTTCGTGCTAAATTTATTTATATCCGTAATTTACGTTTAATTTTTTTTCCTTATATATATTAATTTATATATATTGCAATTATTAATAACGTTATAAAAAAAATTACGAAATATAACGGCTTTCGTAAAACCGGTAATTTATCAGGATATAGCTATAAAACGGAAATCCGGCGGTTTAATATTAACCGCCCCGAAATTAATATTATTATTTTTCTTATATTTAAAAATTAATGTTCGAATTAAATATATTTAAATTTTTTAATCATTAATATATCCAATTTATAAAACATTAATTTTAACATTTAATTCGATAATTTATATATTATTATTAAAATTATTATTTATCTTAATAATAAAGCGAAAATTATAAATATTTATAATTATTTAATTAACACCTTAATAAACCAAAAATATTTATCGAAAGTTATAAAGAAAACGATTAAGTTTTATAACGTTAAAATGCCTGACGGAAACTAAATTTAAGACGATAAATTAAAATAATTTAATAATTTTATCCGTATTATAATATTTACCATCGCTTTTAAATTAAATATAAATATTCCAGATAATAATTGAATAATATATAAAAACTCTCGAAAAACCTTTCGTTAAAAAATTTATAACAATAATTCGGTTAAATAATCCGTAATTATAGATAATTAAATATAATTAATTATAAACAAACCATAATATTTGCATTATACTAAACGTTCGACAAATATAAAATTAAGCCGTTTATTATAAAAAAAATTAAAATAATAAAAAAAACTTACATCCGGTAAATTAAAAACCGTATTACTTAAAAAATATAAAAATTATAATAAAAATCGACATAATTAACTCGAATAAAAAAAAAACCCATACGTAATTTATTACAAATAATCCCGATTAAAATAAAATAATTATCGAATTTTATTTTTATTTTTTAGTTAATTAAAATAATACCTAAAAACTTTCGAAATAAAATACTTTTAAATTATAAATCCAGACGAAAATAAAGCTTTAATAATAGACGTTATTTAACTGTAAATATATTCGTAAAATAATTTTAATATATTTAAATAAAAAAACAAAATTATTATATTAAAAAAAATTTATAATAACTTTATTCCGGTTAAACCTTATTATAATTTATATATTTTTAATTTTATTTATATACCTAAACTTTTAAATCCGAAAGTATTGATATAAAAATAACCAAAAACCGGTTCTTTAAAAAAGATTTTTTAAAAAATAATAAAACCTTAATATAAACGATAAACCAACAAATTGTTTTTTAAATAATTTCTTCCGTTAAACGGTAACGAAATAAAATAAATATTTATTTTTATTAAATTTAAATAATTTTTATTCGGTTTAAAACGTAATCGACTTAATTAAAATAATTTCCGAATTTAATAACTAATAATATTAAAACGTTTTAAAAAGTTACCTTTTATTTACGTTATATTTAATCCTCGAAAAAACCGTATTTCTTATATTACAAAAAATATAAAAAACTTCTCGTAAACGGCGGAATTTATTTAATTTAAAATAACGGCGCCGTATTTTTATACCACGAACCGATTTATATAAATTACGGATTATAATTACGTTATAAATTCGATAAATATCGAAAAAAATTACGTAACCGCCGTAAACCGCGTTCCGTTTTAAAAAAAACTTTATTAATTATAACCATTCGGTTTAAATTAAAAACTAAAAACTTAACGGTAATTTTAACAATTTAAATATTAATCCGGCATATAATTTATACGTTTTTCCTGTTCGGAATTATAATTCCGGTTATTATAATATTTATATCCGTACGTATAATTCGTAACATAATAAATAATTTTAATTAAAAACCTACCTTATCCCTTTTATTTATAATATCGGTTTAAAACTTATAATTCTATAATATTTTTAATTTACCAAAATCGTCTTTATTACCGTACCCGTATTCCTTTAATTCGTTTACTTTTATATCGTTACCGGAATCGCCGGCATTACCAAAAAATAACGATACGTAACTTAATATTACGAATAATATATCGAAAAATAAAACCGAAATAATAATTGCTATCGAAATCGAAAAGTTACGTATTAAAAATAAACGGTATTTATTTAACGATAATAATAATTATAATACCAGATCGAAAATTAAAGAACAAAATTCGGCCGGTTTTAATTAAAATAAATAACAAAAAACGTATTCGGTTTTAAAACGGAATTACGGTCGTTAATAAATAAAGCATATTAAAAATCGAAACGTAACATTATAACTTTTCGTAATTTTTAATGGTATATTTTTAAGTTTATTAAAATACGGAACGTTATAAATATACTTTTTTAATTTATTTAAATTTGCTAAAATACGGAACGTTATAAATATACTTTTTCAGTTTACCTAAATTCGTTAAAATACGGAACGTTATAAATATGTTTTTCCAGCTGACTTAAATTCGTTAAAATACGGAACGTTATAAATATACTTTTTTAACTTTCTTAAATGCTTACGTAATATTAACGTTACTTTAAAATCCGAAATAATATTGTTTTTATATTAAAATAGCTTAATTACGTAAAACGGCTAAATAATACGACCATATTTATTATTTTGTTAATTTTTAATTCGTTAAGTATTATATAAATATTAATTTTTTTGATCCGGATTAATTATATAGTATTATAAATATATAATAAACCTTATAAATTAAAACATATTAACGAATTTTAATATTATACGTTATAAATTATAATTTATTATAATTATTAATAAATTATCTTTTTTAATTTATAGCCTTTTATTTCCGATATCGAATTAAAATTTTTTAAATTTTATTTTCCGGTTTTTTTTTTTTTTCGAATTCGTTATATTAACTTTTAAAATATTTTTATCCTTTTTAACCTTTAAAATATTTTAATTCGGATCGATTCATTAACGTAAAAAATTTATTCTGCAAATAAATAAATAATATTAATAATTTATCCTTAATATCGGAAAAACTATTTTCTCGTTATATATATAATTATTCAGACGTCCGTTTTTCTTTAAGTATTAATTCGAAATATTTAATATCCCGGTTTTATAATAAATCCGGAACTTTTACGCTTTATAATGTTATTTTTTTAATTAGGAATTTTTCTAATTACGGTTTATTCGAAATAATTAATTTAAAGTTCTAATTAATATTTCCCGGGCCTTATTGTTTACCTTACCGCATTTTTTTTAAAAAATTTAATAATTCTATATCGTTATACATAAATAATTTTCCCGGGAATTTAAAAATATCATTTATCGGTAAATACCCCGTTTTAAAACTTATTAATATCTTTATTTACGGCTTTTAAAATTAAATTCTTTGGCGTAAAAAACATGTAAAGGTGTAAGGTTTTTATTATTTAATATTACTCTTTTTTTTCGGCGTAATTAAAACTTCGGATAAATTTCGGGATTTTTTTTTTTTTAAAATTCTATATTTATATAACGAAAGTCGAATAATTCAAGTAATTACTAAAGTTTTCGGCACTAATACCGAATATACCACGGTATTTAAAAATTTAATTTTTATATATAATTATTTGCTAGGTAATAAATTATTTTTGGTTACAAACTTCCCTTTTATTTAATATTATAAAAATAACGTTTATATAATATATACCATATAATATATCGCGGTTTTATACTTTTAATCGAAAATACGAAATTACCATATTAAAATGGGACGGAAAGAATTAGTTTTAATTAATACATAATCGAAAAGCGTGTTACGAATAAGCCCAGGGTTCAAGAAATAATAAAGGTAACGCAAACTATATTTTAATGTTAAGACCAGTATAAAGCAAAAATTATGGAAGATAAATGGTAATGTTTTCGGAGTTAAGCCCGGCGAAAAAGACCGTTAAAAATATATAAGGGGTATTAACTAACTAATTAATTAAGTTATATATCCGACCCTACACCCTGTTCCATTTTAACTTTTTTTTATAAAATAAAATTATTCTTAATTTATCTTAAAAAATAATTAAATAAAAACTTAACGTAATTAATTCTTAACTTTATAAATATATATAAAACTTATTAATTAATTTAATTAACGTTTACGCGGTTTATTTTCCAGCTTTTTTAATTTAGGATTTCGTTTTTTACGTTTAATTAAATTTTTACGTTATTTAGCTTTTTTTTTTCCCCTTTTATGCTTTATTTTTTTTTCTTATTTAACAATCGAGGCCTTGTTTTTGGGTTAACCTGGTTAACTTTAAAGGAAGTATAGTTTCGGTCGTTATGTTATTATTTTATAAGTATTTTCTATTTATTTATACGGTATATTGTACCGGCCTTTTATTATTACTTATATTCGTTAATTATTTACGGCCGGTTAAAGCTTATATTTCGGTTTAAAAATAAACTTAAGGGATTATGTTAGTAATATATATTTAAAACGAATAAATTATAAGGGAAGTATTAAAGTTACGGTAATTCGTAAGGTCGACTTTTTAAAATCGTTTTTTTTTAATTAAGGGGAATTAAATTTAATTGTTAATTCTTTTTAAGATTTAAAGCTTTATCAATATTTAACTTTTTATTGTCGTCGTTGGATAGGAATAAAAACTAACCAGGCCATAATCCTGCTGGCCTTAAAATGTTCTTTTACTTTAATTTAAACCCAAAGTATTTTTTAATCGTTTTTTTTATATTATTTAATATAACGTTTTTTTCGTATGATATCAACTTATTTTATCGTTTTAGGTTACGAATAATAAAATAAAACATATAAGTAATTTACAAACCGTAAATTTAAGATATATTTTGGGACGGTATATTAATAATTGTTATACCTACCGGTAAATTTCCGAATATTAAATCCTTTTAATCTTTTCGATATTTTTATAAAAATAACTTAATACATTTTTTAAATGGCTAAGTATTAAAAAATACGATAAATCTTTTTAATTAAATATGTAATATATTAACTTAATAACCTTGTTTTTGTTATCGATTAATATTTTAAGCTAGGTAATAAATTAAATATATTTCGAATTATAAGCCCGGATTATTTTTTTTGTTTTATTAAGAATAATAATAACCTAATTTTTGTTAATTACCGTTCCGGCTTTTGGAATAACGGTTATAATTCCGGGTAAAGTATTTATGGCGATTATTTAAATAATTGCTATAACGTATTATAATCGTAAGTACTTTTTATTTTGCATAATTATTAAGGTTTATTATAATCCGGCCGATATTACGTTATTTTAAAGTTTATCGGATTATAAAGAAAATAAAGTGGCTTTTTGTAATAAATAAGTATTATTTTTATCATATAAGGTAATAAGAATAAACCTAGGAAAATATAATTCCGGGTTTGGTAATATAAAAGAATAAAGGGTACGGTTTTTATTATATATTTTGTATAATATACGGTTTATATTATCGATATTTTATATAAGTATATTAATAAATTAATTAAGATTTTTAAAATATAATATATTTAATTTTTTAAATTTTTCGTTTTTATTTTATATGGTACGCTTTTTAAACGACGATATTATAACTGGTATTAGGTTAATTAAGATATGTAAGTACGATTAAAACAATATATAATAATTAAATGTAATAATAATAATAAATAAAGGTAATATATAATATGCAGGTATATATAAATATAAATATATTTATTTTTAGATATAAATATATAAAAATGTAAATAAGTTATAAATATTAAGTTATATAAATGTAAAAGTTTATTAAGAAATGATACCGAATTATATACGTAATTAATTAAGTATATATAAAGTTAATATATTAAATTTTGTTATAAAAAACGTATATGTTAAAAATATTTTTAATAATTTTATCCGATATTATATAAAAAGGGATATAATTATCGCTACGTTTTTTTAATTAATTATGCAGTTATTTTTGTACCTATATTTTTTTTGCAAGTTTTTTGTTATAAATTATATTTACTTTTTTTTTCCGATTATATTTATTTTTAAAATTTAATATATACTTTAATATATATATAATTATTTCCGTTATTTTAATTAACTTATTATAAGTTCCTGTAAATTATTAAACTTACGTAATATTTAAAGCTTTCGTAAAAATATTAATTTAGGTAAATTTATCGATTTTATAAAAAAGTTGTTTATTAAAAAATAATCCGGATTAAGTAATAAGTTATTAGGTTTTAGTAACGTTAAACCCGTTAATTATAAAGTTAAGCAAAATATACGTAAATTCGAAAATATTTTTATTTAACGTTATAAGGTTTTAATTATATTAAATACGATTATATTTTTTAAACTTATAATTCGTTATACCGATAAACCTTTAATTATTAATCGGAATACTAAATTTCCGTATAATTATAATAACATTTACAAACTTTAAAATTTAATAAATCGCCGGGTACTTATTTCCGAATTAACTTTTTTCTTTTAATATAAATTCCGTAATATAGCATTTAATTAAAATATCTTATTATTTAAAATACCGGTTATGGATAATTTACGATTTTTTAAATTTTAACCTTTTTAATATATATTACCGTTAATCGAAATAATAAGAAATTTAATACCTAGCTTAATTTTAGGTATTATTAAATAAATAACCGGTAACCGTTAATTAATATCGGTTATATTTTTACCTTTTAAAATATTTTAGCCTTATAATATTATTTCGGGGTTTTTATTAACGGTATCGATAATTTTAGCAAATCCGTATATTATTAATCGGCTTTTTAAATTATTTTTAAATATTAAAATATTACGTTTTTTTAACTTTTATATCGGGCGTTAACGTAAATTAAGTTAATTTTGGAATAATTAAAATATTATGTTTAATATAACGTTTAAATATATTAAAATAAAATTTTTTTAGTTTTTATATTATTTTTAACAAATTTTTATTAATTAATATAAAATGTTCGAAATTATATTTATTAACTTGGTCGGCGGTTTAGTTACCGGTTGGTATATACGATAACGAATCGAAAGCGAAAATTTTTAAGTAATAATAAATATTTAATTTAATATAATTGTTATATTTTAAAACGAAAATAAAAAATTATCGTTTTATTTTATATACGTTAAAATATTTCGGGCTAGATTTACGGATTTTTTTATATTTTTATTTACTAAAAACTTTTAATATGTTATTAATTTATTTATTTAAATTTTCGGAATATTTAATATTATTTTTTACGAATTATATAAACGATAATATAAAATATTAAAATAATTTAATTAATATAATATATATTTACTTTTTAAATATTAATCGATTTTAAAATTTTATAAAGAATTTTATAATAATTACGTTAAATTTATCGAAAATTATAATTATATTTTCCGGAATAATCGGTTCGAAAATTTTAAAATAAATTATAAACGGTTATTATAAATTAAAAAAAGTATTTATAACAATATTTATCCGATTATAAAAATATTCGATAAAAATTAATTTCGGAATAAAATTAAGAAATATATTTCGAATTTTTAATATCGGACGAATATAATTAAACGTATTAATTATGAGTAAAATATAATAAGTATTATATAAAATAATAATAAATAAGGTAATAATAAAACGTAATAAGATTTTTATATTTTAATTTTTCGTAATTAATTACGTTAAATTTTTTCGTTTTTTTAAGCCGTTTATTACCGGTATATTATTATCGTTTACGATTACGTAACTTTCGAATCGATTATTAAATATTTACATTTTAATATTTATTTTTATAAATTTTAAAATTTTAAATTATTAATTTTTTAATAATTTAACGTTAATAATAATAAAAATATCCGATATTTTATTATCAAGTTAATCGGTAAACGGTTTTATTTAATTATTTTTTTATAAATTAATCGATTTTTAATATCTTTTTTCGTTTTTTATAAATTATTTTAATTTATTAATAAAAAAAGTTTTATAAAATTTCGTTTTATTAAAGTTTTTT
>QJOA01000966.1:0-17779 GCA_004155915.1 Monosporascus sp. CRB-9-2
CTCCACCCCCCCAACGCGCCACCCCACATCCGCGCCGCGTTCCGATCTACCTATTGATTTCTTTTTTTATAAAAGACCTTTTAATAATATTTTAAAAAATTGAAAGTTTTTTTATTAAAATCTATTTTTTCGAAAGATATGTATCTTTGTGTTTAATTTTGCGCGGCATAAGTAATAAATAAGATAAAATATAAAAATATTGACATTTTGCGATTAAAGGTTACCAGGTTAATAGGAAATATATTATACGCCGTATTAAAAATATACCTATATGAAAAAAAGTTAATACGAATTTAAAAGAACGGATAAATTAATTAAATTATATATTGTTCTATTTCCGATTTCGTTTATATATTTAACGGCTTTCAATTAATAACGGCAGCTTTAAACATTTAAAAATAAAATAATTTGTTTTTTATACCGTTATTTTAATATTAAGATTTTTAAAGCTATAGCGATTAATTATAAACGTTTAAATAAGGTTTTACCAAATTTACGAACGTATTATTTAACTATTTCGAATTATTAATTAATAAAGTTATTAAGTAACGTAATAAATATAACGCCGAAGAAATCGGAATAATAAAGAATAAGAGGAAAACGCTTTAATTTTTGGTAAAGTTTTTAAAAAGTTGATATTCTTAAAGAAAGTTTTTAAACGGTAATAAATTATTATAATCGTTTATATTAACGTTAACGGACGAAGATTTTTATTATTTATTATTTTCAACGGCGGCGACGTATAATAATAATAGTTTTTTAACTTTAACGATAAAATATACGGAAGTTAATATTTTATTATTTTTTAAAACGGTTTACTTAATACGGAAATTAATTTAAATAATTACGTAAAGTTTTTATCTTTTATACCAAGCCGCCAAACCTTAAAGAATAAAAGCTTTTAGTTATCATCGGCCATAATAATTATATTATCGAAGCCTTAATGTAAATATGTCTTTAAAATGAAATTTATATATATATATTTTTTTGTTTACATTTTGTACGTTTTTTAACTCTTTAACATAAACATTTTTTTACCTTAAAGCGGAAATTTCGTTATTAATTCCGGAAACGTTATTTCGGACGGATTTCCGAAATTATGAATAAAACGGAATTTTTTTAAGCGTGTTCGTATACGTAAAAGAAAATTGTAATAGTTTAAAATATATTATGAAAAATTAAGTAATTATAAATTTATAATTTATTAATAAAAGAAAAAAGTTAAATAATAAATACGTTGAGGTTAAAATTTAATAGGCAAAAATATTTAAGCTTAAATTATATTTTATTTTCTATGCGCCGATTTTTATATAAAAATAAATACTTTAAATATTAAAACGTTTAAGTTGTTTAAAAATATATATATTATTAAAAGAAATCTCGGTTAAAAATTTAATTCAATTTTCTGAAATTTTACCTTACGGATTTTATTTTATAAAATCGGAAAAGGTTTTATTGAAAAAAATTATAAATTAAACGTTACCGAAATTTATAATAATGAATAATTATTATTAACGTATCAAATAAGCAAACGAGCCAGATAAGTAAGCGAGCCACTTTTTAAAAAATTTTAACCTTTTAACTTTATATATAAATTTCTTAACATTTATAATATAAAACGTTATATAAAAAAGCTAGGATAAACTTTATTATCCAAGTTAAAAAATAAAACCTAAAATTTAGCTTTAAAAAGCTATATTTTATATGTAACGTCCTCGAATTTACTTTAAAACCTCGATAATACGGTCGATACGTCCGAACCGATATTATCTCTAATTCGCGAAATTTAACGCCGACCGAAAGAAAATCGATTATCGACCGAATCCTTAATTTAAATACGTAAATGCTTTTTATCCGGCTTTAATACGTTAAAAATATAACGGATTTATTATTTATCTAACGCATTATGATATACGTCGGGATTAAATAAGCGTCGAATTTTATTAAACGGTTAAAAAATTTATAACGTATTTAAGTTAAAAAATTAATTATTAAAATATATTATACGAAAATCCGAAAATATTTCGTAAATAGTGCGAATTTATTCGGATTATAATTACAAAACACGGTATCGCAGAAAAAGATATTTATAACTTGAATAAAACAGACTTTTTAATAAAACTTTTTATAATATCGGGTGTAATTATTATAAATAAAAAATGTAAAAAATTTAAATAAAGGTAGTAAAAAGTCGAAAGAAATTATAATTATATAAGTTATTAATTTATAAAATTAAATTTTATTTTTATTTATTATTTTAACAGGAAAGAATTTGTTTAATTTTTGGTATCGAACATGTTAATTATTACTTGATTAAGAATTCAATGTAACGTATAATAATTAAATAACGAACGAATTAAGTTTAAAATAATTTTAATATTGCGATAAATATATATAAACGTATACGAAAAAATCGTAATATTTTTTTTAACGGTTACGAAAATTATTATTCAATAAAATTTAAAAAATATTATGCCTATAATAATATTATTATATTTTGTATACTTACTTATTTTTTTATCGGTTTGAACCTTTTAAAGTATCTCATTTTTTCGTATTAAAACGCACTTATATACTTTATATCGAAATTTTAATACGACATTATTATATTTATATTACGAAAAAAAAAATTTCTTTTCAGTTTTTACAACGCGTTTAAAACCGTTATAACGTCCGATAATATTAAATTTAAATTTCCAAAATTTTATTTTATTTTATTCGATTTTAATAAAATCTTTTTCGAAATAATAATTCCTTTAATTATACTTCCGCCAACGGATTTTTTATTTAATTTTATCGGGTTTATTCGTTTTTTACCCGTAAAAACCTTTAAAAATATCTGTAAAATAATAAAGTAAAAACGTTATTTGCAAAAAAGATTCAAAATATAATAAAGTAGCTTGCCGACAAAAATCATTAAATCGATTAATTTTTTAATCAAAAACTACTTAATATTTTATTATAAAATAATTTTCCTTAAACAAAAGACCGGTTAATTACGCGAAATTAATTACGTTCTTAATAAATGCCGAAAAATTAAAAATAACCCTTTTTTAAAAACAAGGAAATATTTATTATATATAAAGAATGAATTCTTTTAATTAAAAAGAAAGATAATAAAAAAATACAGCCGATAACGGTTAAAAATAATCGTCGCAAAAAAGTTAAAACAGAAAAACGGAAGCATAACGTTTACGGTAAGCTCGGACATAATACGCGTAGTTATAAAAAAGCTATAAATACGTCTAGCGAAAAAAATCCGATTAATTTTAATTATTTTAAAATATTATATTAAATTAATTTAAGTTCATTATTACAAAGTGCCAAAAAAACGGCTCGCTCGCGTATCTAGCTTGCTCGCTTGTTTGATACGTTATCGATAAATCGAATTTCAAAAAACATAAAAAAGGACAACGCGAATTAAACGAAAAGTTCGTAAAAATAATACTAGTTAAAAAGATAAAAGTAAAATTAAAAGCCGTTTTAAAAAAAACGTTTCATTATAATTTGGCGAAATTAATAATAAAATAAGTTTTCCGAAGGTAAAAAAGATAGCGATAATAACCCAGATTATATTATTATACACTTTATTTAATATGAAGTTAATTAAATAAGTTATTAATAAGATATTATTATTGGCGTTAAAGGGTTATATTATTAATAGCTTCAAAAGTAGATAGCGCGTTAGAAGAGTGGAGCGTAAAGAGGGGGTCCGACCTAGTAAACGATACATACAACATCTGTCAGCTAGCAGGGGGTGCGCTAACACCCTATATACGGAAAGGCTCCCTCTGAACGGACCATGTATATCACGTGACTAAATGACATTAAAGTGCGGTATACGATTTAAAGCACCGATAATTAACTATGTAATATAACATAATTAATATTTATTATATCTAATAATCAAAAGTTTTATTTACTTAATTCGTATTATTAAAATGATATAAGCTATATATTAATAATAATTAATTATATATTAATAATAATTAATTATATATTTTAATAATTATAATAATAACCGTGCTGATAATTTTCGTAATTATTTGTAATAATTTTCAAGATTAAAATAAATTTAAACCCGAATTTAAAACTAAAGTTAAAGAATACAATTTATAGGATTATATCGACCTTATTTAAAACCTTTTATAACTTATTAAATTTATACCGACCGATATATTTTCTTATACAAAAAAAAACGATTTTTCTAATGGATATAAGTATTTTTTTAAAATAAATTATTTAAATCGAAAGACCTAATTAAACTAGTTATATAATAAATATTTTTAAAATAGAAACCGGAAATAAATAGGTTTGGAATTAAAGGCTTATAACTTTTTTTTATTATAATTAAAAATATAAGGTTTTCCAAAGAAGTTATAACAAATTTATAAAATAAATGTTAAGTAACGTTTTTCTATCGATTGAAATTTTTTTTATCAATTTAATATTTATTTTAAAGGATAATACATAAATTATAATAAGGCGGAAAAAATTATAATAATTAATTAGTTATAAATATTAAATACAATTATAAAAAACAATTAAAACAGGTTTTAAAAGTTATAAAAAAGTTTAATAAATAAATGACAAAATAATAAAAAATTATAATGCGAGGTTAACGTTACGGGATGTCCGTGATAATTAAGTTAATTATTTAAATAAATTAATTATTTATAATTTTAACGCCGATTATATTTAATTGGTCAAATTTATATTTATGTTTTAAAAAGAAGATTATTAACAACGGAATAATTAATTATTTAAAGGTTAAAATTAATTTTTTAAATTATTGAAATTTAGCAAATTTATATTAGTTAGCAAAAAATAGTAAAGTAATATTTTTAACCTTTTAAAAAGAATTTGTAAATTTTTCGAATTAAAATAATTTTAATTAAGAAAGAATTAAGGCTATTAATAAAGATATTAATAATTAACTATATGATAAAACTATTAAGAAAATCGAAATCAGGTAATTATAAATATTTCCGAACGATTCAAAATAATAATACATAAAAACGTTAAAAGTCAAATGCATAAAGCATACGTTATAAAGTTTGCTTAAGTATTTATTATAAATTATTTTCATATTTTTAAATATTCTTTAAAAGATTTTTAAAAAATTTCCGCTTTAAATAAACGATAATAATATTAGTTTAAAAACGTATCGTTATTATTTAATCCTTGAAGGAAAAAATCTTTCGTTTACTAAAAATTATAAAAAAGTTAATTATTTAAAAAACAAATTAATTTTTAATAAGAATAAAATAAATTTTAATGTATTTTTTATTTTTAATTAACGTAATATACTAAACGTTATATTTTATTTTTCTTTAAAGATTCGACCATTTTAAATTTAAGGTTTATAATATATATTTTTAACTTAATTAATAGGTTTTTAAATTATAGAATAATGATTTAAAATAACGGAATATATGTAGAAAAATGTTTCGTTCCGACTAACGGATACGGAAAAATGAATATATTATTTTAAAGTTTTACGGGTTTCAAAACGTTATCTTTTTACGATATAGCCTATTACGAAAATTTCGTATATAATTTAATAATTTTCCGGCAATTTCGGAAAAAAGAGTCTTAATAAAATAACCGAAAAAATAATAAGTTTATTCAAAATAAAGTTAATTAAATAATTAATATAATAATAAATAAATTAAATTAATTCGCTATTAAAAATATTAATATAATAATATTCATTTAATTTTAATTATTTATAACGTTCTATATAAGTTCGCGAATTAAACAAGCTCGTAAGCCGTTTCTTGGTACCTTATAATAACAAATTCAAATTATTTAATTATAATACATTAAATTAATCCTAATTAATCAAATACTTTTTTGCTAAGTATATTTACAACTTCTTTCCAAACGTGCACATTATATTAAAGCTTATTACGGCTGCTATATTACTATTTTTTTCTTTTAACCTATATTTAACCGATAACGTTTAACAGCTGTTAGCAATTTTTTATTATTATTACCTTTTTACCGGCTAAAAAGGTTATTTATTCTTTTTAGTAAATATTTTTTTAAATTAAAAACGTTTATTTTATTTATTTAATTACGTAAGTATTGAGTTATTACCAGATTAAGCCCAACATACCCTGCTATACGCCCTGCCATACGTCCCGCTACATACCGACGCGCCTTATAAAATATTCCGTAACGCGTATTTTAACGCGTTTTTTAATACGTTTCTTAACGTATATTTTTAACGTATAAAAGCCGGATAAAAAATGTTCCCGTATTTAGGTTAAGGATTCGGTTAATAATAATTTTCTAGTCGCTTAATTTTGCTTAATACGAAATAAAGATAATATTAGCTTAAACGCGTTAAGCCTTAATCGGTTACGGGCAGGTTATGAGGAAGAAATTGTAATATAATATTTGTAATAAGCTTTATTATAATATGCACGTTTAAAAAAAACCTATAAATATAGTTAGCAAAAAAAGTATTCGATTAATTACGATTAATTTAATAAGTAATAATTAAGTAATTTAGATTTGTTGTTATAAGGTGCCAAAAAACGGCTTACTAGCCTGTTTGGCTCGCGAACTTGTGTAGGACGTTAAATAGAACGTTAACTTATATATAATAAGGTTATTACGAACTAATAACGGTATAGTATAATACTTAAAACTAAAATATTTAAGGCTCGAAATAACCGCTTATTTAAAATCTTATATAAAAAGAATTTACTTAAAAAGTTATAGAATAATTATATACAAAATATGTAGCAAAACGAAAGTTAAAAGGGAAATAGATCAAAAGCCGAAAGAAAAGCGTCCCGATTAAAGTAACGAATTATTATTAATTTTATAAATTTCGAAAAAAACTTCAAGAGGTATAAATATGTTATATTTGCAATTAATAAATATTTAGGGTTTAAATAAAATATTTTAATTATAATGTTTTATTACGTTTTAAATGTTTCAAAAAGCCAAAATAAAACTTTTAATAGATATTTAAATACGATAACAGAATTTCCAAAAAATATTAACTTCGAATATATTTTAATCGTTTTTTTTAGTATTAAATTTAAAACTTTAACATTCTATATTCACGCCTAAAATAAAGGTATAAAACCTTTAAAAGCTATAATTTAAAAAAAAGTAATTATAATACAAAATAATATTAAATTATTTTCATTTTTAATCGTACATATTTTTAAAGTAATGATATACTTATATAATCGTACCCTTAAACATACTTTTTTTGGCAAAGTTTATGTAAAGTTTATTATATTTATTTAGCCTATAAAAAGGGCGTTATCATCTTTAATCGAAAGTTTTAATAAAGTTATTTACAAATATACGGTTAGATAATTTATAAAATAATAATTACCGTTATAAAAAAGAATTAAAATTAAAGAAGTTAAATTTTAAAACGTAAATTAATTAATTTTAAAATTATTAATTGACGAATATTTAAAAGATTTGGAAACCGTTAATTAATAAGGTTATTATTATTCGAATCGTACAATATAATAAATAGATTACCTTTTTCGATAATATTAAAAGTTTAAAAAACAACCTTTTTTACGTTACGGAAAACGAATTACGTACGTTATTTCGATAAATAGAATTACTTAATTAGGCCTATAACCATTTCAATATATATATTTTAAAAAATCTTCAAACGAAAAAATTTAACTCTCGGCTAAATAAAAAAAACAATTCCAAAATAATATAAACGTTTAAAAAAGCGTACGAATTAATAAAAAATAAGTTTATTTATATAAAATTAATTACCTTAATATAACCGTTATATTCGAACCATTGCCGTCTTTTAAACCGTTACCTTTATTGATATTTATATTAATAATTATAATAATTATCATGCCGGCAAAAATTAAAAAAATAACTTTAAATTTTTATTATATTATTTAACCTAAAATGACGGTAAAAAACGAAAATACTTTACTGATCGAAAACATAAATTTTATATATATTCCTTATTATAACAATATTTTTAATAATAATTATGAAGTTTAAAAAGCTATATTTAATGTTAAAGGATTAATTTCTTTTATAAATTTACTTAATAACCGGCCGGTAAATTTCGAAAATTTAAAAAAAAATAATTACCTAAAATATACATTACCTTAATTAAAAACATTTCGATACGAAAAAATAAAATAAAATTTTTAAATTATAAAGCCGGATACATAAATATAAATTACCGTTACCGCCGTAAAGCTATAAAGAATTAAATATATATCCGTTAAGAAAATTATTTGATAAAGCCGAAAAAGTTTACTTACAAAATTATAAAAAAAGGTAATTTTAAAAAGCGGTTAATTGATTTTTTATTAAAGAAAATAAGTTTTAAAGTATATATAACTATATATTTATAAATTTAATAAACATTATTAATTAAAAAAATATAAAACGCATTTTTATCACGCATTCAAACTTGCGCGGCATAGTGTCTTGGGTAACTCGAGAAGCTATGGGAACGATCGAGGTTGGAGTTTCTAGCCGTAAAACTGGCAAGGGCTCGAAAAGATGCCAACCTTTTATGCGCAGTTAACATTTACCGTTAAGGTTTGCCTTCAAAGTCTGTCTTTAAGGTTCATCCTTAAGGTTTACCGCGCAAAGCTTAACATCTCCTTAGTCATATTAGCCAGCGGGCATAAGGTTTATCAGGGTCGAAGCTTATCGGCAGCCACGTGTATAAACCTCCCAAGCTAACATTAACCAAAGAATTACGTGCTTACGGGGGCCCAGCAATCGGCTTCAGAATAAGGCTTTATAAAACCGATGTATTAATCTATCCTAACCGTAAAATAATTATTTAATTATTATATTCGAAGATACTGGGTATAATATATATCGTACAAATTATATCGCATAATAGTTTTCTATATATTTAGCTTAGCCTGGAAAATAAAACTTAAACCTATTCGACCTTGCATAAAACGCATTTTATTATACGGAAGATTAATAACATTAAAATGTTTATAATAATATATACGTATTTACTTTAATTAAAAAATCGTTTTAACTTTTAATTGTTATTATAATTAAATTCGATTTAAAGTTTAAATAACATAACGTTATAAACGCCTTTATTAATATAGATTTACCTTATTAAATATTTATAAAAATATTTTTAAAATACGTGGAATATAATAAAAAGTTTTTTTAAAAAGGATATTATATAAATTATAAAAGTTATTTTTATTATAATAAAAGGATTTTAATGAAATATTTAAAAAATTAAAACTTAGATCAATTTTTTACGAACCTTATTATTTTATTTATTAAGGTGTATTTTTTTTTCTTTATTAATGATATCGTTACGGTTTACTGCAAAGAAAACTGAGGCCTTATTAATTACTTAATTTAATACATACGGAAATGGTATATTTATATAAAAAATAAAAACTTAAAATACTTTTTCGATATCGAAATAATAAAAGACTTTTTAAAAAAATTGAATTATCCTAATCCGACTTTATAAATAAATTAGTGAACGTAATTTTAAAAAGAAATTTAAATAATTTTTCAAGTACGTTAATAACGGACTTTAAATTATTACCGAATTTCAATTTAATTTATTTAAATTCCGTTAATATATAAATAAAAAATCGGGTTTAATTTATACGTAATAATTAATACGTGCTTTAATATAGCTTTTACGACATTCCGATTTATTCCATTTAATTTAAACCTTAATAACGTATATTATAAAATTATTAATCAAATTATTTTATACTTAATCGGTATGAAAATATTAACGTTATAATTCGAAAATAAAAATTTATTAACTATTTAAAATAATATCTTTTTTACAAATAATACGATCGATCGAAAAGAGTTTTATTTTTACGTTATAAAATTATTTAATGAAGTGGAGTGGGGAGCAGGAATGGGTGCAGCTGCTGTTGCAGCTGCCACTGCATGCTACTGCATACTACTGCAGGCCACGTCAGCTACAGCTTCTAGCCGTTTCCATTTGCTTCGCCGCTGGGCATCTCGGCAATCAACTCGGCTATGGCCAGTAGGTCGGCGACGTCTATATATTGCTGACCTGACAACTTTTGTATCTAGTCTTTTAGACCAAGGCATTCTATAGCAAGTAGCAACGTCCGACATTTCTTTCTCCCAAGCACTGATCAAGATGTTCTGTATACAACAACTTTGATGAGCCCTGTCCCAATTCATTAAAAAAGTAATAAAATAATAAGTATATAAATAAAATATAATAAGTATTTTAATACTAAAATATAATTATTATTTTTTATATAAATTATAAAAAAGGTTTATTTAATTTTCGATTAATTAAAAAAGTAAAAATCGGTTTAAATATACAGTTTTTAAATATATAATACGATAATTAATAAATTTTACGGTTTATTAACTTTAACTTGCCTTAGTTAGCTCAGACCTTTGCTGGCTCGCTTTTTAATTCTTTTTAATGTGCTGTTATATCACGTTAAAAATTAACTAATCAAATTCTAAATCTCCGTAACAAGCTAGCAAGGCCTGAGTGTTAATTTCAGAAAACAGGTTTCGTTTTCGGTATCGTTACTAACTTTTTTCCCTTTTTTTTAAAAAAAAAATTAAAGATTTAAAATTGCGCAACTAAATTAAGCCCGATAAGTATGTAATTTTATATACGCGTCTAATATAAGCTGATATACTTATAGGAAATTGTTTAATTTTTTTCGTCGGCAATTATAGTTAATATAACCAAGTTTAGGTTTAAGAAATACGCAACCGTAACGTTTTTATAGCTGCAATAGCATAACTATCGGTCGCGTCATTATGTACCGGGCTTTCTTAGTATATTCTGGATGGGAAAAGTCCGTTTATCAATTTTTTCGGCCGTACGGATTATCATTATTACGTTGTAGCCATAAGAAGGTTAAGGTTAGTTAAATCCAGGACACTCTTTTAGTTGCAACGTAACAACTATAATCTGTACGGGCAAAAGAATAGCTGGACGGGCTTTTTCTATATTAAGTTACTTTTAAAAAGCCTATGGTAAAATGTTATATATGGTAATTACGTTATCGTAATTAAAAGGGCGTTTCGGACAGAAGGTTTGCCGATAACCAGAATTTTGATTTATTTTTTTAATATTTTTATTAACTTAGTTCCGATCGAGAAGTTATATCTAGTGTTAAAAACCCTTTTTAAAGCTGTATATAATAAGGTTTTTTTTATTTTATTAAATATTTTTATCGTTATTATATTGATAAGTTTTTAAGATAGTTTTCGAAATTTTTTATAGAAGTGCCGCTATGACGCCGAATATTTTGTGCCGTACCATTAGTCCCTATTTTTGAGGTTCGTGATTTCTGTGGATCTTTTTGTGGGTCGGTATTTAGAGCTACATGTTTTTAAAGAAGCCCTAGTTACGGCATAGCCGCAACCTCAAAAATAGAGCTGGATTTTAGTAAGGTAAACGTTAACGTTATTTTTTATAAATAAAAGTATAATACGTAAATATATATAATTATTAATTTTGAGAAACCGTATAAAACGATATAATTCAAGTAAATTATGCGTTTACGAACAATATATTAATTAATAAGTTAATAAAAGCTTTCTTATACGAATATTTTAAATATTTTAAAAATAATTAAAATTAATAAATATTACGAAAGCTTTTAATTAATAAAAAATTAACCTAAAATTATTTTTTAAATGGAATTAATTAATTAAAAAGATTTAATTTCCGGAAAAAAGATAAAATGGATAATTACGGCTTTAAGAAGTAATAAAGTGTAATAGTTAACGCCGTAACTTACGTTAAAACGTTAAGGGGGTATGTCAGCTAGCAGAAGGTGCGCTAGCACCCTATATATTGCCTCAATAAAATCAGGCCCTATTTTTGAGGTTGGGGCTGCGCTTACGGCGCAGACGTAGCTAGAGCCTTCGGCTTTAAAAGTACCTGCAAAGGTTAAATATATCGACTAAACTATATTAAAAAAATTATTTACAAAATTAATAAAACCTTAAAAATAAGGCCTAATATATTAATGTAAAATTTTAACCTGTTTATTAGTAGGTTTATATAAAATTTTAAATATAGTTTTAATTAAAACCTTATTTATTCTATAATTACGAAATATTAATATAGAATTAAAATTTTTATTATTTTATATATATATAGTTTTCATTAAAAGGAAATAATTATTCTTAATTAAATTAAATGGTTAAAAGTTTATTTATCTCCATATTGTAATTATATTATTTTTCTTGCTAATATAATAATAATATAATTTTATAAATTAAAATGATATTATATAAAAAGTAAAATTATTTATAATAAGGTTAAAAATATATTTTTTTCTTAATTAATTAAATACGTAAAATATATCGAACGATTTAAGATAAATATTTCAATTTTACGAAAACTTATTTTTTTAAAATAAAACGTTTATTTTTATTCGATAATTTTACTAATTCCTTGCCGATATAAACGTTATTAACTTATATATTAACGTTAAATATATAGCCGATAATCTTATAAAAACTTTGCGTTATCGGTTTGTTCGTTTTATATTAAATATTATATTTAATAAATAAAACTCTATTTTATAGAAAAAATAAATATATACGGTACATAATTTGGTTTTTAAAAAGTTTTTCATTATTTAAATTTCTTTTTAATAACCGATTTAATTATTATTTAAATATATTACTAATAAAATTAGCCGAAAAATAACGCGTTTTTATATTAATAATATTTTATTTTATTTGTATTTTAATATTTACGGATGCGAAAAAATTTCCCCTAAAAATGTTTAAACGTATAATTATTAAATAATATAATTATATTATTTTCGATCTTAAATAAATATTAAACGCTTAATGTTAAATATTTATAAATAATTTTATTTCTAACGATAATATGGCTTAGTTGCTGTTCATAAAGCATATTTATTATCGGAATGAAAAAATTTCTAGTTAAATTTATTTATATCCGTAATTTACGTTTTAATTTTTTTTTCTATATGTATTAATTTGCGTATATTATAATTACTAGTAACGTTATAAAAAAATTTATGAAATATAGCAGTGAATGAAATTTTCGAATTTTATATCCGTTCGTTAATTTCGCTAAAATATTATCGTACGTATACGTATATTTTAATTTTTTTAAAGTTCCGTAATATAATTTAAAAAATTCGGGTTTATAAAATTTTTTTTAAAAAAATTTAACGTAACGTATTTAACTTTTAATTAATAAACTTTTTAAAATTTAAAATAATAAAAAGGTTTTAATTAAAATTAAAATAATATTTATAATAAATTATAACGTAAAAAATTATATAAATATAAATATAATTATAAATAACGTTAGATTATTAAATTATTATGGATTTTCGCTTTTTAAAAAAAAAAATTTCAAGAACGAAATTTATTTTTTTAAAACTAATACTTAGGCCTCGTTAATTTGTTACGGGGATTTGGAATTTGATTGGTTAATTGTTAACGTTGTAAAGCGGTACTTGAGTGACTTTGAAAAAGAGCCAGCGAGGCCTGAGCTAGCTGAGGTAACCTATATACAGAAAGCCTCCCTTTGAACGGACCATGTATATCACGTAACTAGACTATATTAAAGCGCGGTGTGCGCTCTAGAGCGCCTGTAACTAGTCATGCAATACAACATAACTGATGTCCCCTATATCTGACAACATCCGGGCAGTACTGGTCCGAGACTTCCCAAAGGACGCCGATGATAGGGCAAAATCCGAGAAGATTAAGCGTGTTTGCGAAGTTGGTGCTTTTATTAACCGAGCTCCCCACATTAGTTGATCCGATTATTTAGGCTAAGAGGTTTATTAAGGCTAATAGCTAAAGATACGTCCCAAACTGTTAGATAAGTCAAAGACCCCCTTTACGCACTACTTTCTTTAAGCACCATCCTTTTTCTGCCCCACCTTTTAATATAAGGCTCTTTTTTAAATTTTTTTTTTTTAAAAAAAACCCCTTTAAATAATTAATTAAGAAAAAATATTATTTTCTACTTTCCAAAAATAGTAAATATAACAGCGTTAAATTAAATTATAACGTTATTAATCTAAAACATCGATTTTTGAAGCTTTTAAGCGATTCCGGATACTACCCCGCAGTGGGTCAATGTGGACAGCATCTTACACGCGAGAAACTTTATCCACGTTATCGCGTCGCGCACTTACAAGGCGATGGTCAAGGATACTCTTTAAAATGGAGCCAACATGGAGTCGGCAGATAATAATGATCGCCTATACCGCCAAGAACGGGCGGCCCGAGCCGTGGTTGCTGCTACCGCGCCCCACCGGAACGCAGTATCAGAGCCGGAGCGTGACGCCGCAGCTCCATTCTAATCATTATGGCCCATCCGGACTCCTGATTTCTGCCGCTAGCGTTACTTTGTTCACATGGGAGCCGAGTTCTCCGGATTGCGGTGCTAGATAAAGCTCGCCACGTCCTCGCCCAGTGGGCTGGACTGGCGACTTGTAAACGTCCTCCTTCCGTTAACATGCTTAGGGCGCCCCTTTCCATCTAACAGTTATAGCGGCTTAAGAATTGTGCGACGGGGTGAAATAGTAATGAGGCTTCCGCCGAACGGAAAGCGACGATAAGAGTAATTTTAACGGTAAAGACACACATACATATATAAAGAGAGATTGGGGGGTAAGGGATTATGCTAGGCTGTGCGCAATGAAGATAATTGGCTTAGCGCTCGCGCCGGCCAGCGCTAGAATGCTAGAATGGAAAAGTCGCGGCGAGTTAGAAGCCGCGATGTCGCGCAGCTCACCCGCTCGCCGCTCCTTGGCAAAAGAGCCCGAGCAACCGGCACATTTTCCACAAAATCCCACGTTAGCGTTGACCCGGTATAGGCGGCGAATTGCTTAGTGCCCAAATGTGTTAGAGTAATCAAGAGTCCAGCATTCGTGAAGACAAGTCAGCAAGAGTCCATGGCTCAGCCTCGGGACTGTCTGTCAAATATCTTGGCCGAACGTAGCCCCCCAAGCTCGAAACTCTATATTGGCAGAGCTAGCGAGCTTAGGAGAGCACGCAGCCAGATCTGATTTATTCAATGGCTAATCACGGATAATGAAGACACAGAGGGCCGGCGCCGTATCATGGTGGATAACTTCTCCAGCAATACCTAATCACGTGACTGGCTCTCTCCAGGTCCCCCGATGAAGGCCACGCGAGTCGGAATTTGGGCAGCAAGGCTCCGCACTTGATCTCCTTGCTTCCCGCTCCATCCAACGTCAGTTCTGCCATGAATGGAGGTTGTCGTCTTATAGTATAGCAACCCGAGGAGTCTCTGGTGTGTCGACTTGCGTTGCGCTATCATCCCTCACGCTTCCTGCTGCGCCACGACCGCCGTTATTCACCTCTGGCGCCATTGGATCTGCCGCGATACCGGGGCATGTCGCTGCCAACACCTGGCACTCTCCATTATCGCGACCACCCTCGGGATCTGCTGAGACAGACACCGCGCCACAACGACCTCATTACATCTGAGGGCCAAACTGCATAGGGCTCATTCACCGATATCGCTAATCATTCACAAGCACTCCTACAGCCCAGCCGACCGTCGACCGACGATGCGTCTCTTGAACGTGGAAACATTCGATTTGGATACTTTCGACGTGGGACACGCCCCTGAGTACGCCATACTGTCACATACTTGGGGCGAGGACAGCGAAGAAGTTTCTTACAATGACATTTCTGCCGGGAGGCTGGCCACGGCTGAGACGCGCCCGAACAAAGTGAGCGGGTGCTGCAAACAAGCCAAGGAGGACGGTTACGAATACGTTTGGATCGACACATGTTGCATCAACAAGACCGACTCGGTGGAACTCCAAGAGGCGATCAACTCCATGTTTCGATGGTATGAAAACGCTCAAATCTGCTACGTATTTCTTTCGGATGTTCCCCCCGGCGACGACCCTCAAGATCCTCAATCCACCTTCTTCTCAAGCCGTTGGTTCCGCAGGGGTTGGACACTACAGGAGCTTCTGGCCCCCCCAAACGTCCGTTTCTACGATTCGGAATGGAACCACCTAGGAACGAAGGGAGATCTAAGCGATGCGATCGAGAATATCACCGGCATACCTTACTCATTCCTGCTTGGGATTACAGAGCTACGTCAAGCGAGCGTGGCGCAACGAATGTCATGGGCTGCTGGGAGAGTTACGAAGCGAGAGGAGGACATTGCTTATTGCCTCCTAGGGGTCTTTGGTGTGAGTATGCCAATGATCTATGGCGAAGGAGACAAAGCTTTACGTCGGCTACAAGAGCATATCATGAAGGACATTGGCGATGATTCTATCCTGGCATGGGGTATTGGTCTAGAAGGACTAACCCCTGACAACTCATCTGCAGTAATACCCGGGGGAATTCTGGCTGACCGTCCCTCCGACTTCGCAAAATGCGGCCAGATTGCTTCGCGGGAACGACCTGGCAACAACTCATTTGACCTGCGTGGTGGCAATCTCTGGCTGTGGCTCTTTCTACATACGACTTCAGCTGGAGAGACGCTGGGACTACTCAACTGCGGTCCTGAGCATGATGCAGACAAAGTAGTGGGAATCCCGCTTGCTGCTACGTCTTGGGAGCAACCTGGCGAGTACATGAGACTCAAAGGCCGTCATGCGGCCCTAATTCCAAAGCCCGCACCCGAGGTTTCCGCTAAACTTGTTCGGATTCGAGTCGACTGCGAACGCAAGTCATCCGCAACCCCAAGTCAGTCGTGCTTCCTCCACGTTCAGAAAACCGTTCGCAGTCTGGAATTAGTCGAGGTCGAGCCTCGCTCTCGCTGGCACAAAGAAAGGGCTCTGGTTGAGGTGGCAGGCGGACCAGATAGCGATTGTATGCAACGAATCTTGACTCGATTCCGCGACAAAACGAACGACGCGGCGGACTTCATAGTAGTGGTCGAGGCACAGCGTTCAGAGATGAAAGCTCGATGCCACGTCTGGATCGCATCTAGACAAACCTCCTCGCAAGATATTGCGCGGAAGTTCGGCGACGTGAGGCCAGAAGCTCTGGGGAAGCAGAGCGCTAGCAATGGCATTCTCAACCTGCATGTGACGTTGGAACCTGTTTCAAAGCAGCGAAGCCTTCGCCTACGGCTAGCCGCATCGGTTCACTCGCCAGAGATCACTGTCAATGCGACCTTGGAGTTGCACTGCTCACGAAGGATGGTGGCAATCCAGTGTGTTAAGGAAGCCGAAAGAAAGAGAGCTCGTGAGGAGAAAGAATTAAGTCAGAAGCTGGCAGAGAAAGGCGCCGCTTTGGACCAGGCAAAGAGGGAACTACATATTGTGAAAGAGGAACTCAGAAGGTTTAGAGAGAAAGAGGATTTACTGTTCAAGGAAGTAGAGAACGGAGCTCAAGAAATGGGTGAGCTTAGCGCCAAACAAAAGGAAATTAGGCAGCAGCGTGAGAGGATCTCGACATGGCGATCCGAGGCGCAGCAGCTTGTGAACAGACTCTGGAATAGCAGGCCAAGTGCCGGAGAGACCGGCGACGGGCCCGTGGTGGAGGATGATCAGACGCTACACTTCGCCGCGAAGAACGGATACGAGGATGTTGCGCGGCTGCTCCTCGACAGAGGCGCTGACGTCGCAGCAGAAGATATGGACGGCAGGACGCCTTTACACTTTGCGGCAGAAAAGGGATACGAAGTAATTACGCAGCTGCTTCTCGATAAAGGCGCTAACGTTGCGGTAATGGATATGGACGGCTGGACGCCGTTACATATAGCCGCCAGCTACGGACACGAGGTAATAGCGCGCCT
>QJOA01000967.1:0-17764 GCA_004155915.1 Monosporascus sp. CRB-9-2
TTATTATTATTATTATTATTATTATTATTATTATTATTATTATTATTATTATTTTAATAGTTTTTATATAAATTTTATCAAATCTGTACCGTAACCGTATTAGAAAAGTAATAGGCAGGTAAAGGTAATTAACTTAATATATCCCTGGGACTTGCATCCGCCGAAAGGCGATAAGACATTAGCTGCAACAACTTTTTAGCGGACCCTAGGTTTAAAACGGAAATTAAGCGTACTTTAACCAGTTAAAAGGCCCCCTGAAGCTTTTTAAGCAAAAGATGATTCGGTTAATGTGGCGAATAAAAAGGGATTGCTACTTATTTTCAGAAAAATGTTGCTATCAGACATAAATGTATATTTAATATTAGGATCAAAACAGTTGTTATTATATTAATTATAAAGTCTTTAGACTGTATCGGTCGGGGCTTATACTTATAAATATGGCTTATATAATCCCCACTTAAGGCATAAGTAATTTCCGTAACATTTTATTTTAGAACTTATTTCAGCTAGCTCAGGCCTCGCTGGCTCTTTTTCAAAGTCACTTAAATACCGCTTTATAACGCTAATAATTAACTAATCAAATCCCAAATCCCCGTAACGAACTAGCAAAACCTAAATATTAAATTTAAAAAAACGGCTTTAATTAATATTTATACTTTTTTAAAAAAAAAGCGAAAATCCGTAATAACTTAATAATAAAATATTCCTTATAATTATATTTATATTTATACGGTTTTTATTATTATAACTTATTATTAATACTACTTTAATTGTAATTAAAACCTATTTACAATTCTTAAATCTTAATATATATAACAATTATAACTTAATCCTATTACGTTTTTATTACCGTTTTTTAAACATAACAAATCCAAATTCTTTTAATTTTACTCCGTTATACCCTTAAAACAAAATATACGTACAGATATATTGAAATTTTAACATTAACAGAAATTAAATAATATAACGTTTAAAACCTTTATGCCTAATTAAATTGTTTATAAAAAAAAGCCGAATTAAGAATTCGATTTATCGAATTAACCGATTAATTAACGTATTAAATAATAAATGTTTACATAACCGGCTTTAAATATATAAAAATTTAAAAAAAATTATAACTTTTATTAATTAAAACCGTATTATACGTAAATATCACGATATATTCTATAATAAACTTATTGTTTTCGTAAAGAAACTCAAATTTTACAATTTACCGGAAAATTTATTTTTCGATATTAACGTACTTTATATTACCTTGAATAAAAATTAATAATTTATAAAAACGTTAACTTTTAATTAATTTAAACTTTTAATAAAATAATTATATACCTAAAAGAACTTTCCGTTTTATAAAATAAAATCGAAAATAAAGTAGCTTTATAATAATAATAATTAAAACGTTTTTATCTATCCGTTTTATATAATCCTAATTATTATAATTAAAATAATTTTCTTCATTAACGATAATTATTTAACCCGTTTATTACATAAATTTGCATTATCGTTAGATATATTACAAAATAAAATTAGAATATTAAAAATTTAAAGATTTATGATAATTATTATACTTTAAATGGAAATATAAACCGGTCGTTAATAACATTAAAATAAATTTATTGAATTTTCCGTAATAATATATTTTTAATTAAAATAAACCACATTATACAGTTAAATATAATAAAACGATATTACATTTTAATACGATAACTTTAATTTTTAAATTTATATTAATAATATAACGTTTTATAATAATACCGTTATACGGAATATTATTACCGCCTTTACCCGTTATTATAACTATATCCTTAAAGAAAAGCTAAAATAATTTATATTCCGTTTTAATTAATATTACAAAAAGAAAGTTTTACGAAACGTTATAATAATATCTAATACCGCCTAATACTTCCTATTAATTCGTATATTATATTAACCTATTTTTTCTATAAAATACGGCCTTATTTACCAAATGTAATACTTAATATAAAACGAATAAACCGACGACGTAAAGTTTTTATAAGATTATCGGCTATATATTTAACGTTAACGTATAAATTAATTACGTTTATAACGGCAAGAAACCGGTAAAACTATCGGATAAAAATAAACATTTCGTTTTAAAAAATTAAACCTTCGAAAAATTAAAATATTTATCTTAAATCGTTTAATATATTATCCGAATTTAATGAATCAAAAGGAGATTTATACTTCGGGATTTGCTCTAAGCAATTTTAAACCTTATATAGTATTATTTTAATTCGTTAAATTATATTATTATTATATTAATCTTAAAAAAGCTGAAAATTATGAAATTTATTAATTAATATTTTAAGTTATTCTAACTTTAAATCTTTATATAACGCCTTAATCAAAACCGTTATTATATTAAAAAATAAAGATTTTAATTTTACGTTAAATTTTAGTAATTATAATATTAAAAACCTTATAATATATATAATAATAATAGTTTTAATAAATTTGTATAAGACTTATTAATTAATCCTAATATTTTACAATAAATTATTAAGCCCCATTTTTAAAGTTTTGTTATTTTTATAAAAGCTTGTCTTAATAAGGTTAAGTCGATATATTTAACCCTTGCAAGTACTTTTAAAGCCAAAGGCTTTAGCTACGGCTGCGCCACAGGCGCAGCCCTAATCTCAAAAATAGGGCCTGATTTTAGTAAGATAACTTAGAACCTCTAATATTAACAGTTATCTAATAAATTTTCTTTAAAGTTATTTTCTTAATAATAAGTTTTAAATACGGAATATAAATAAAAATACTTTTGAATTTTTATAAATCTCTATTATATACTTCCCGACTTTAACTTTTATATATTTTTTAAAAATATTTACTAACTTTATTTATCAAATAAATTATTCCAAATACTAAAAACAAAATTATATAAACTTATTTATAATTATATTATTTGTAAAAGTATATATTATTTTAATTTTTCTAAGTTATTTTTCATTTTAATTAATAATTATAAATATTTATTTATTATATTTTTATTTAAAGTTAAGTAATACTTGTATAAATAAATTTAAATGATTTGTTTATTATTGTATTAAATATTAACTATTAAAATATTAAATCTATATTTTAACTTTTTAATTATTCGTAATACGTATAACGTCCTACATTACCTTACCGAATATAACACCTTACCGGATAACTTTTAATATATATTAATTACCTAATTTTTAATATCTTTTTTTAATATTAATGATATTAAAGGGTTTATAAAAAACGTACTAATAAACTTAGTTATTTAACTTAAAAAACGAAATTTAAAATTTAATTTTATAATATTTGATTTTATATATAATGTATTTTAATTTATTATAAAGAATTAATATTACGGTAAATCTTTCGGAACTAATAGTATTTTAAATTTGCAAAAAATAAAGCCGACCGATAAAAAATTAATTATTAACCGAATTTTTAATTTAAATATATAAATATTTTTTATCCAGTTTTAATATATTAAAAATATAATTTATATATTATTAATATTGGTAATTCTGTACCGTCAATGAGACGGTTTCAGTGGTAGTCCTGCGGCCATGGACTACCGGTATCGCATATCCGGACTTGCGTGGCATGGTGTCTTGGGTAACTCGAAAAGCTGTGGGAACGATCGAGACTGGCAAGGGCTCGGAAAGATGCCAGCCTTTTATGCGCAGTTAAGGTTTGCCGTTAAGGTCTGCCTTTAAGGTTTGCCTTTAAGGTTTATCCTTAAGGTTTATCGCGCAAAGCTTAACATCTCCTGAGTCACATTAACCCTGCCGAACCAGCCAGCGGGTATAAGGTTCACCAGGGTCGAAACATACCGGCAACCACGCATCAGTCGGTTTCAAAGTAAGGCTCTATGGGACCGAGGTATCAATCTATCCTAACCGTAAAACTATTAATTAGTCATCGTATTCGAAGATACTGGGTATAATATTTATCGTGCAAATTATATCGTATAATAATTTTCTATGTATTTGGCTAAGCCTGGAAAACAAGGTTTGAACCTATTCGACCTTGTATATATTATTAATATAACGTATTATTAATTACGTAAAGTTTAATTATATGTTAAACTTTATTAAACGTTAAAAAGATATAAACGTGTTTAAAGTAAAGAATTAATTATTAATAAATTTTATTCGAAAATTTAAAAATCTTTTATAAATAATTCAAATTTATTTAGTTTAAAATTAAGAAATATAATATCGAAAAAGAAATAATTATAATTTTAATAAAATTAAAATTTTATTAAATTCTTTTATAATAATAAATATAATAATTATTAAAACCGAAAAATATAAAAAATTTAAATAAACGTAATAAAAAATTAAGAAATAAATTATAATTATTAAAATTATTAGTTTTAAAAATTAAATTAAACCGTTATTTATTATTTTTAATATTACGATAATTTATTATTAATAAAGAATTTTGAAATTATATTAAGTAATAATAATAAAATAATAAATAAATTAAATTAAAAATAAATTTAATATTTTAATATATATAACGTTCTATATATACAAACGAAACATACGAACGAGCGAAACACCTTTTAGGACCATATAATAATAAATTCAAATAATTTAATAATAATATATTGTATTAATTTAAATTAATCGGATACTTCCGTTTTTTAAATTTAATCTTTTTATAAGAATTATTTGTAACCGTTATTAATTGGGTTTTTTTATTATCTTTTTCTTTTCGGTTATAAAGGTTTATCATTTTTATATAGTCAATATTTTTCCTTTTTAAAAACGTTTATTTTAATTTATTAACGTGTATTTAAAATACAATTCGTTTCGCGTAATTAAGTAACTTTTTCCCAAAAAAAACATTTTCGTATAAAAATAATAAGTTATTTTTTTTAAAAATTAACCGATTTAAATTTTGTTTATTTTAATAAATTACTTTACTAATTTTAAATTTCTTTTATAAATAACCTTTTTATTAACTTATTTTCCTGATATTTTTAAAAGTTTTTACCAGCAGGAAACGAATAAAACCGGTAGAAGTTAACGGGGAAACGGTTGGTATTAATATAATTAAAAAAAGAATTTAATTTGAAAAAAAGGTTAGTAAAATCGAATAAAATAAATTTAATTTTTACCAATTTAAATTTAATATTATCTGGCGTTATAGATATTTATAATGTATCGTAAAAGCCGGCAAAGAAATCGTCTTTAGTAATATAAGTATAATAACGTCGTATTAAGTTTTCTATATATTATAAATAAACGTATGGTAAAATATATATATATTAAAAAGTTAAGGCCGATACGAAAAATATACGGTATGTAAAACGTAAGAATATTATTATTAACGTAATACTTTTCGAATTTTATCAAATAATAATTTTCGGAACCCTTAAAAATAAAAAATCGTGTCAAACCTTTTGTACGCGGCCGAATATGTTTCTTAAAATATTAAATTTATTCAAAAAAAATTAAGTTTTAATAATTTTTAAAAATTAAAATTATCCGAAACGGATCGAAATATCGGATATAATTATTATAATCGTTATATATTAATAAGTTAATTAAATTAATCGAAAGAAAAACCAAATTCCGGTTAAACCGATATTTTCATAAAAATAAAAAGTTATTTTTTAATTAAAAAATATATTTAATTATTTTATTATAATATATTAAAAGAAAATCGACTTAATTTTTTACGCCGTTATTATTATTTGTCCGAATATAACCTTTATAACTTTTAAATTAATAAAATTTAATATAAATTTAAATTTGAAATATTATATAAAAATAAATTAATTTATTCAATATTTTTTCGAAACGAAATATTACGTTTTAAAATACGGCAAAATATATATTTTCGAAATAAATAATAACGCCTTTTTTATTAGTAATTTAATTAACCGAAAAAGTTTTTAAATTTACGTAATATATATATTTAATAACATTATTAAATAACATAATAATAAAAAATATAAATTTTATTTTTATAACAAAAACGAAATTATAAATATTTATTTAAACCGTAAAAAAGTTATATACGTATTACGATTAATTAAAAATTTAAATTTTAATTCAATATTTCGATTATGAATATTTAATATAATAATAAATAAATTATTAATTACGATAAAAACATGTTAAAAAAATCGACATAATATATATTTTTATAAACGATATAATTATAAATAATTTAATAAAACCCTTTTTAATTATATCTCTCGGATAATTTATTTCATAATTAAAATTAACAAGTATAAAAAAATATATATATAAAAACGCCGGCTTTAAAAATTATTTAATAAAAATTTACAAAAATTCGAAAATAACTTTAATTAATTAATACTTTATATTTAGAATTTATTAATAAAAAAGCAACCCCTAAAATGGTATATTAAATAATTATTAATATTAAAGGTTTTAAAATAAAACGTCACGGAAATTACTTATGGCTTTGGTAAAAACTCCACTAACTATATCTGCCAGTATAAGCCCCAACCGACACGGTCCAAAGGCTCCATAATCACTACAATAATAATACCCGTTTTGACCCCAATACTGAATACACGCTTGTGTCTAACACTAGTAATCACGTCCGTTTATAAGGTCTGTGTATTTTGTGGGTCTTTTTCCAGTTGGGTTAGCGGGTACCTGAAGCTATAATGCCGCTGCGCCGTAGGCGCAACTACAACATTAAAATTAGAGCCTGATTTTAATGAGGTAAGGCTCGAGAACCACCGTGGAGCAGCCTAGGGGCACACACAGGTATGAATCATTCTGATCTGGATAAATCAAGTGCATTCAGGGCAATAGATCATAAAGAAGCTATTACGTGAACTTCAACCTCTAGTCTGTAATATGGAAACTTGCTGTCTCTGCCAGGATAGCGTATGAAAAGCACACAGGTAACTGCCTACAATACATACTTCCTATCCTGTAGTCCTACGATCACGTGATAGCCCTCGGCAATCTTGATCCCGTATCCTTATCAGCCCAGAAAATGTCTCCTTCTTGAAAAGTAAGTCCTCCTCCATCATAAAGACAGTGACTGCCGCGACGCGCAGTATCACCAACACATTACACCATTCCAAACCCACTTAAACCCTCCTACCTCATCCACGCATAGACCTTCTCTGCAGCCTTTGTTACTTTTGCCCCCGTTATCCCGGCCTCAACGTCCGAGATCTCTTCCACCCATACGAAAATCGCTTTTACTAGACCCTCAATATCTTCATGGCTATTGTCGGCATGAAAGGTGACTTTCAGGCGACCCTGGCCCACCGGTACCACGGGATGTTGAACAGGCCAGACACAGTAGGCGGAGAAGAGGAGGTGAAAATAAAGCCAATAGAGGTATTTGGGGCGAGTCCGAACTGTGACGATATGTGCGAAGAAGGGGCGCTCCTCCCAGCCATTAGCCAGGGGAATAGAGAGCAGCCCTTTTCTCACGGCCACTTGCCAGAGAGGATGAAATGTCACTTCTTCGAAGAAGTGCCGTGCCAGGTGTTGGACACGTTCTTGCGCCTGTGCCGTCTTTCAATCTCTGCTGAATGGGTGTGGGATGGTTTGAGGGAGCTCACCTTTTCTCCATGACTAGTATTGAGCAAGCTGTATCTGGCTCTGATGGCAGTCACGGAGGGAAATGACGGTGCTGTGGTGAAAATAGTTGTCCGCGACAAATTCGCCAGCACGCTTCTCAGGGTATTGTTGCCGAGTATAATTGCTAAGCAAAATAAAATAAGCCAGTGCCATGAAGTTCAGCATGTAAACTCACCTCCACTCGAGCCCATGGCCTTTCCATATGTGTGCACCCTCACAGCGATATCCTTCTCCAACCCCAGCTGACAAACTAGCCCGCCACCCTTGGGTCCAATTATACCCGTGCTGTGGGCCTCGTCTATCACAAACTGGATATTTCCTCGATCATGGAACATCTCCTCTGCAACATCCACAAGATCTTGCAATGGACATACGTCGTCATCCACGCTGTAAACTGACTCAACTGCGACGAGGACCGAGCGTCTCCCCTGCTTGATTTGCGGCTGCGATTCCAGGATCAAGACTAGCGCAGAGCGAAACGAGTTGACATTATTGTGTTGAAATTCGATCTTCTGCATGGCGAGGCTTCTTTCCATTCCCTCATGTGTGCTTGCATGTACCAGGGAATCGTACAAGATCACGTCGCCTGGCCGCGGAATGGCTGACCAGACCGCAAGGTTAGCGTCGAATCCCGAACTTAAGATCAAGCCTGCTTCTGCGCCGTGAAAGGCTGCGATTTCTCTCTCGACCTGCTCAATATAGGGGTAATTTCCGTCCATAAGCCTGGACCCTCCTGATCCGGTGCTTAAAGTCTGGATACCGTGCTAGTTCCGCGAGGAATTCTGCACGCATAACACCGCTGGCGTTGAAAGAGAGGACGTCGTTCGAACAGAAGTCGACGACGTCGCCGGTCTTCCAGTCATTCTGCACGACGGCGTAGAAAATTGAAGAGGCGCGGCGCACCTCGAGGGCTTCCTCGAGGTTACGGTAAAAGGTTGCAGGGGTCCTTGCCGACTGCTGAAGTGTCTTCTGTGCTTTGATCCGAAGTGCGAGTGTGCTGGTAGGCGAGAGCATTGGGTGTCCATCGGCACCATCCATGGTGTTACAATAGCTATGAGCCGCGGTTATGAGAAAGGAATGGTATTGTAAAGTTGAATTATGAAGGCTGGGCGTAAATGAGAAGGTAGCTCTTGCACTTTTATCCATCATACGTCACCCCCTTTCTGCGCACACCCACTTCTGCACGCTACCATACGAATCTACTATACAATTAATTTGAAAATTAGCCCTGATATAACAGGAGTCATAGCCAGGGATGTAAATCCATTAGCCAACGTATGTAGCTATGTAGCCACCGATGGTATCTGCGGTACAAAGCATCGATGAGTTGGGTCCCTTTAGCCTGGCTAATGCATGTCTTGGCCCCTTCTGATCCGCATAGCACCACGGTTTGGCCATTTGCAGTAGAGGCATGTCAGCTGGCGATTGCGTTACATACATGCAATGTTACTGTTACCCTACACTAGCAGCCTGTAATTCAGCCAAATAAGCATGTCGGCCCAATGAAAGTATCCGGTATGCGCCGCTCTTCTGCAACCCACGAAAGTCAGCAAGGCTAGAGTGACCGGTTCTTGGAAGCCAACAAGGGATAATCTATCAATAGCAGTTTTCGAGCCATACCTGGTGTTATTGCGGTTGTGGCAACCCGAGCTAAGATATGACCATTAAAAGCAAATGTTCTGCTCCAGGCTACAGTTTTAGTGACATGGCTAGCGCCGCCTTTAAGGTCCCGGCCAAAAAAGCGTAGAAAGTGATGGGCATTTTCTCATCAGGTGGTGTCCATTGCCTTGATATGCCGGAGAAGACTATCTTTTCATTCCAGTTCCCACGCCCCACGCTACATTCAACGAACCAGCCCTAGACTGGATATGTGGTCCACTACTTGTCATCCTTCCCCAGCCTATATCTATGTGATTTGCACTGTTCTCGATGCGGCTGTGTCACGGCTAACCTCCTGTTCCAGACTCACATCCCTTGTGACCGTGCTGGGCCGGGCATCCTCCGCACCAGTTGTGCTCTTCAGTGACACCATATCAGACGTCTCTAACTCAGTGATGTCCCAAGGGCCCCGGCGCCTCCGAGTAGGTGGTTTACGCCACGAAGGTAGACCATCGCGGTAGTTGCTCGACGCGCTAGTGCGCGTGAATGACCGGAGTAGGTGAATGACACACTCGGAAAAGGGGAGACTTTGAAAGGCTTTGGGAGCAGACGGCGCCCCCATAATCAGAAAACCGGCCATAGTTTCGCCGACAGACCAAAGAGCAAGGTCTTTACTGGCATATGTGACATCCGTGGCCTCAATAAACCGATTGAAGTAGACTAGGCGCGCGGTTGCGCAAACACACGCGCTTTTTCGCACCAGGTTAGTGACATTTCCACGAAGAGGAGACGCGCAAAAACACAAACTTAGGACGTACAGTATTCCGATTGCGAAAAGAACGGAAACACTGAGTCTCTTCGACCTTGACATATTCATGTTCCAGATAACTTTTTGCGGGAGAGCAAGAATGCAGAAGTCGGAAACGAGGTTGATAATGCCACTTGCACGGTTATGGGCATGCATGTTGATTGGACAGCTGCCGCCCTCGAACAGAGGATTCCAGACCTTTTCTCGGGGAATGCACTGGAACAGCCCGACGATAGTTCCAACGGCGTAGAATATGACGTTAGACCAGATCATGGCGTGGCAAATCCAAAACATGTAATTGCGCTGACCGAGAGGTACGAAGATGTGTAGCCAGTCCAGCAGAATAGCCGTCTTAAGGAATAAAACGCAGAGACCGTACAAAATGGAAAAGACATAGATACGCTTCACAAAATTAACCTTCTTTACTTTTTTTAAAACATGGAATCGTAGAATATGCAAAGTACTCACAAATAGAATATGGATCAGAGTCTTCAACTGGACATTCCATTGATGGACATCCATTCCGGGGAATATCGTAGAGTCATAAATAATATAGAGTTGTCCAGCGAAAAGCCCCTGAAATAGAACCGTCAGAGTGGCCAATGATGGTAGGATTCGTAACAGAAGCGACTTACAAGGGCTACGATGAACAAACCATCTTCAAGTCTAATTGACTTTACAAGAGATCGGCAGCGCAGACGGAGCAAAACTGCAAGGCATGAGAGCACACCACCTAATATGGGGATGCTATACCCAAGTGTATGCGAACCGCCTGGGTTTTCGAAGTTGGGCGCAACTCCAGGCGGTGGCTCTAGCGCAGGACCTTCAAGCAGGGCCTCCTTGTACGCCGCTGCTTCTTCTGACGACATCGTGGATAGCAGTCCAGGATCCATTATAAGATGTAAGGCCGCCCTCAATCTTGAAAGCTAACACAAAACAGAATAATGCTTCGGACGAGTAGTCAGTGAGAAGAAGGATGGATGGCATGGGAAGGCTACAATTGTGCGGCCAAAGTAGTGCTACACGTCAGATGGCCTGCTATATATCAACTCAACACCTGAACTGTATGCGTATGTCTATGGGGAAGTAACTTCGACTGGAGCCTGCCATTCGAAATAGACAGAAACTACGGCTTACATGGCTAAGACAGTGAGTAAAACATTGGTGTAGGGGGCCAGGACGGAACGGAAGATGGCGAGGTAAGCGCTGGCCGATCAATGCACAGAGGCGGCAAAGCAGCTGAAATGCTACCACGACATAGTCCTATCGGTGCTGTCTAGAATGTAGCGCCACGTCGTACTATTAGCATGCTTATGGAGGGTAAGCAGGATGCTCTGAGGACTCGGTATTACGACACCCAAGTTCTTGTTTAGCCTAAGACTTCTTGCCCGATGTTCCCATTGATACTTTCGACAACTGCTCAATCTGATACTACCATACCACACAGCTGTGTAACTAAAAGGATCAGCCCTCTATCGCCTGAAGTCTCGGATAACTTCGTAGCCTACCTTAGAATGAGTGAACGGGTACCCGTGGGTACCCACGAAATATCAAAACTTTTTAATATAACGATAAAAATAAACAATCCTTTAAAAATTCTGTAAAATACGTGAAAATAGGAAATAAAAATAAAAATTTAAATCTAGAATAATCTAAAATAATCGTAATAGATTCTAAATAGTATCGATAAGAAACGAAGAACTAATATTTAACAGTTTGCAAGTAATAACGAATATAAGTTGTAAAAATATATTTAATTAATTACATCTACTTGTTTATTATTTTTAAAATATGGTTATAATATAATTTTATATATATATTTATTGTGACGGCTACAGGCTTACCTAATTATTAAACCTAGTCGTACGGTTTTTTGTTAGTAATAGTATCGTAAGAGTTTAAATAAGAAGGTACTAATTACGTTTAATAATAATAAATAATTGTAAATAATTTAGGTAATTAATTATGATTATAAGTTAATATGATTTAAGTTATGGAAATAATAACGTATATATATTAAGTAAGATCTGTTTAAATCCATTTCTTTTTTCGAATTTATATCGTATAAATAAATTAAAATTTTAAAGATCCGGAAACTTCTTCGGATATATATTTTTTAGATATATATATCCTTTTAAATCCGGGGAAGTATTCGGATTTATATTACGTAATTTAAAGTTTGGCGTTCGAAATAGTCTTTTTAATTGTTAACCGTTTGTTAATAAGTTAAATTTAGTTATATATAATACGATTTTTGTTTTTTAAAGTTTTTACCTTTAAAAATTAATTATTTGATACGTTTATTTAATAAATAATTTTCCTTTTTATATATTATACCTAACCGTATTAAAAAACAGAAATTCCGTAAACGTTTTAACTAAAACGGAAAATGTAGATTTTTATTTTATTATTATTTAATAGTAAGGTTTCGAAATTGTGCTTTATTTTTTCGTATTTTAAAAATTAAAACAAATATGTTATAATAAAGAACGCGGTTTATTAAAAATTATATCCTAAAAAAACGAAGTTAGGATAATACGAGCGTATCTTTTAATTCTTTGCATAATATTATTTAAAAATCGGAACGTATAAAGCATAAAAAAACTTTGACCGAAAAGTATTTATTCCGATTACAAAAAAATTAATTAATTAAACGTTTATAACGATTACGTTAATAACGAAATTCTTTTCGTATTAAAGGTATTAAAATAATAAATTACGAGTTTTAATTTTTATGCGAATTAAAAAAAAGTAAAAAAAAATTAAAAGTCGAAACGGTTACATAAGTTATATAAATGATTTGGATTTCGAAATAATAAATTAATTTAAAACTTTAGAGAATTATTTAAGTATTATTAAGTAACGTAAATTAAGATATTTTTAATTTTAGCGGTTTTGGCGTTGTTAATAAAGAATTTTTAAAAAACTTTAAACGTTCGTAAAGGTTTTGACAAGTTTTTAGATATTTTCGAAATTTAGGTAACTTTCTTATTTAATTAAGTACTAAATAAATCCGTTTTATTTCTATATATTTAATATTCTTTTTATTGCGTAAATTAGTACGTTTTCTATGATTTTTTCTTTTGGTTTTATATTAATTTTAATCGTATCCGTTATTAATTTGAATAGAAATATATAAAAATTTAAATAAAGTTTAACTATTGATAAAAACTTTAATTTGTAATTAATTTTTAAGATTTCTTTAATAGTTTTATATAGATTAATGTATTTAAAATCGAAATCATTATTGAATTACTTAATTTAAATATTTTTAGTAATTAAAGATATTTTCTCTTCGAAAAAGTTAATTTTTTTATAATTTTTAATCATGATATTTGCTTATTTAATGACGTACGAATTTAAATCTTAGTTTTAAATTGATATATAATTATTTTAATCGTTTTAATATTAAAATTGTTTTAACGTTAAATAATTGTTTATATAAATTTTTTAAAACTTTTAGTATAAATTTAAAATTAATAATTATTAATATCCTTTTAAGACTTTATAATAAATAATATTATAAAGTTAATTATATAATTAATAACATTTTTACTTAATTATTTTGTTCGTAATTACTATAATATCGTAAATACGTTTTTAACGTTTAGTTAACTTTTTCGTTTATTCGTTTATTTACGGTTTAAATGCGTTGAATAATTTATAATTTAATTTAAATTAAAATATAAAGTTTTGCCAAAAACTTTCAAAAAATAAGCTTTTATTTAATGAAATTCCCTTTAAAAATTCCTAAATATTCACAATATATTTAAGGAAAATATATGCAAATTATATAATATCTATATTCTCGTTAAAAGCTAAAAAATTAAAAGGCATTTATAAATCGATTAACGATTACGAAAATGTTATTATAATATGGTTTTATAATAAAATCTTTTAATATATAAAAATTAATAATAAAAGTTAAATATAATGGACTTTTATAATTATTTTACAATTAATAATGGTTATAGCTTTCCGTAAAGTTTATATTACCGTATGTTTATTTTGGCGCAAATATTGTATTATTATATTAATTTTATACGGTTAATTCTATTTTAAAAAACTAATAGATTCGTTATAAACGTTTTAAAGTTTTATAGATTTTTAGGTATTCATGTAATTGATGTTTGTATATATTTCGTATTAAGTATTTTTAAACTTTTTTTAGTATTTAAATTTTGTTTATTTACTGTTTTTCGAGTAAGTTATTATTATATTATTATATGCGTTAATATATATTAGCTAGAATTTCGTTTATTATAATAATTTGTCGTTATTATAAATATTTTTTGGATGTTATTATTAGATATTACGTAACCTTGGATTATATGCTTCGGTTGTTTTATTAATTATAAAATCCTTTAACCGCGTCGGTTAAGGCTTATATTAGTGGATATGGCTAGTATAATCCCTACCTTAAGCCATAGGTAACCTTCTTAACGTATTATAAAACTTAAAACCTTTAATATTTAATATGCTTTTTTAAATTATTTTGTTTCGAAATTAGTTAACTTAGTATAAAATTTTAAATATTAAAATATATTCGGTTAATTTTTTTCCATAGTGTTAAAACTTTATTTTATTAAAGTTTTTTTATTATAATTGCCGTAATTGTCTATTTTCGATTTTTTTTATTAACAACATTTATTCTTTTAAATTTAAAAAAAGAATTTTCAATAAAACTTTAATTAATTTATTTATTAATATATTGTTGATAAATGTATAAATTAATTTAATTTAATTTTAAATGATTATTAATTAGAATTAGTAATTGCATATATTAATGTATTTAAACTTTATTTATTATTTTTAATTAATTATAAAGTAAATATGTTTTTTTAAGAATATAAATAAAATGTAAAAGTTCTGCTTTTATCGTAAAAATAATTTATTTATTTATTTATTTATTATTTAATTACTCTTTTTAAATACTTTTATTACGTATATATATAATGTTTTCCGATAAAACTATTATTAAGAAAAAAAAACGTTATTCTAAATATCGAAAATATTGATATGTTTAAATTATAAAACGTACGTTTTCGTTTCGAATAAATATTTAATTAAGTATTAAACGATATCGTAATATTTATTAGTTAAATTTATATTAAATAAAATAAATAACAAGCGGTAGGTATAATATCGAATTATATAAATACTATTATATATATATAATAAATTCGATTTATTATTAATATTTATTAATTACATTTAGAAATATTTTATTATTAAAAAAAAGACTTTATATTTTATAAACGTTTTAAAAAATAAGCCGTTTTTATTTTAAATAACATTAACAAATCTATTTGTATAATGAGATTAATATAATTAAATCAATTTTTCTTATCGATTTTTAATAATTTCTATTTTTGAAAATTATTAAAAATTTTCTTTGAAGTAATAAAGAAGTTATAATTTAATTATAATAACTTTAATAATAATTTTTGAAAACTATATTTAAACGATATTATCCTCGAATAGAAAATTTTATTTTTAATAAATTAATATAATTAAAAGAATAAATTAAATTTTAATCTTTAACGTAATAAATTCTTTTTTTTTGTTATAATAAAGCTGTTTTTCGAAATTCGCATAAAGTCTTTTATAAATAAATTTTTTTTCTATTCATATTTTAAAAGTAATTGTATAAATATATTATATAATATTTTAATGTTAACGAAAGTATTTATTAGGTCGTATTAAATAGTTTTAAATCGAAATAAATGATTATTATTATAAATACTTTTAAAATATTCTTTATTAAAATTAATATATAAGGATTTTCAAATATAAATTTTATTTATTAATTATTTTATATTATAAAACGGGTCTTCTAAATTTAAATTTATTTAAATTTATTAAATTTATATACGTATATTAAAGAAAATTAATAATTAATAATCTTTAATATTATTTTAATTAATTTCAAATTAAGTAATCATTTTTAAATAATGTTATAAATAAATACCTTTTGCTCAAAAAAAATTTTCTAAAAGAACTTTGAATTTTTATAATCTTTAAATAATAATCGCAAGTTTCGCCGTTATATTCTATTTATTATTTTTAAATTACAACTTTTTTAAATTAAACTTTTATTATTAAAATATTTAATAAATTTCTTAAAACATTTTGCAAATTTTATTTCAATTATCCGTTTATTACTTCACATATTTATTAAAGTAACTATTTTAGTTCCGTTAAACGTTATTTTTTAATTTATTCGGTATTACTTTATAATTTAAATTCTTTTTAACCGGAATTAATGACGGAAATACTTTATTTAAAGTTTATCATTTTATTTTATTACCGGTATCAAATTTATTATTATTTCGTTAAATTCAATTATTTAATATCATTTTAATATTCTGTAAACTTTCTAATAATAATAACAATTAATGTTATTATAAATCAAAAAATAAAATTAAAAAAAGATTTATTATACAAATGTAATTAATTTTATTATTCTATATTATATTTAAACCATTTTAGGATTAAAGGCTATATTTATTTAGTGTTTTTTTATTTTTAATTTAAAAATCTTTTTAATTTAATAAAATAAGATTTTATATGAATATAAATATCCGAAAGTTTTGCAGTCAAATAATTGAAACTTTTTCGGTAATATATAATAAATTATTTTATAAAGTTTCGATATTTTTAATAAAAAAGATTTTCGTTAAAGATAATATTTTATATAATATAAATTTAATTCATTAATAAATTTTATATGCGGTGAATATTTATTACATTATATTTTATAAAATATTTTATTTATATCTTAGAAATTAATTTTCGCAATTAATTTCTTTTAAGGCTTATCTTTTAAATATAACGTATGTTTTATGATTATAAACTTTAAAATATTGTAATATAATTTGTAATTGTTAATTGTTATATTATTTTTACATTTAAAATAAATATAGAAATATTTATATAATAGTTATTATAAAGTAAAATATTTCAACTTTTAAATTTATAAATATAGCATTATTTTATAAATTTCTATTTTATAAAAAATTAATAATATTCCCTTTTTTTTATAATTTCTTTTTTTAAATTATTCTTTTAATGTTTTTACCGTATATATTTTTTTTATTGCGGAAAGAATTTAAAACTTTTCATAATATATAATTTTAATAAGTTATTAGCTTTAAAAAATCTTAAAATATTATTCCGAAAATGTCGAGTTTTCAATTTTTAAAATATAAATTAAACATATATCCGTAATAACGATTAATAAATAATATATAATCTTTATATTTATCGAAAACCTTTTGGAAATCGAAAGAAATAATTATAAGCTTTTATTTTATTTAATAATTTAATGCCTAATTTTTAAAATAATCGGTAGAACAATTTGGAGTCTTGAAATCCGCATATTTTAATGCTAAATATTAAGTATTTTTAAATTAATATGGGAAAGTTTTTCAGTTTAAAAACTATATTTAATATAATAAATTCCGAATAACGTTTTAAAAATATTTATTAAAATAATTTCGATTATAGATTAATTTTATTTATTCTTTTAATAATAGAAAATAATATTATTTTTTAGGTGTAAATAATTATTAAAAATGTTATTATTTTATTAATATTTGTTTTCGGAATAAATATGAAAATATTAAGTTATATACGAAATTTCTATGATAAATTACGTTATATAATGATATAATTAATACTTTACTTCGTATATTAACTTTAATATTAATTTGCTTATATTTTAAAATGCATATTCATATCGTATTTATTATATAAACGG